>JBCAQO010000003.1:496901-737981 GCA_039111635.1 Heterobasidion occidentale | reverse complement strand
TCGCGTCTCCGAGCCTGTCATCGTTCATGAGGGACATTTGGAGGTACACGCGGTCACATCCACTGATGTTGTCGACAGGGAGAATTATCCTCCGCCTTTATTGCTGCGCTTTTCCCGAAAGTCTACCCCGCACCTCCCGGCAGTGAATTCTTAAGAGGGCACTGGATAGCACCAGAAACCTTTCAATCTGAAGAAATGCTCATTGTCTCTCCGGGACGCTTGCGTACTTAGACAGCATCAAGGAAACGACTTCGGGAGGTTGGGCTCCCTATGCGCGTTTGACGTAGACCTCTGGCTATCGACACTGGCTTCTTGCGGGTATCTCACGTCAAGCTTCATCCGCTCACTGAGATATGGTTGCTAGCCATTTTGGAATGGAAGGCCTTGAAGTCGAGGCGTTGCGGAGGTGGTTTGCAGCATGGGTGTGTTCCGTCTCAGTTGGAATAGCATGGGGGTCAGCAGAAGATGCGCCAATGCTGAACGCCGTACGAATGAAACCTCGTCCCAACGGGTGGACGGAGACAAACTCCTCATAGGCGAGCGACAAGACTCTCTCTCCTTTGGCCAGCTATATCAGGAGCGGGTTCGATGGTCCTGCGACAACCCTACGCAAGAGCTTGTGGCGTATGGTGGCCTGGCTGGCGCCTGTCATCCATTTTGGGTCCAAGGACATAGTTCGGAGCTACCTGGAGGGGCCAAGTGAGGCATACATGTTGGGGTGAACGATACACAGCTGGATCAGATCGCGAATCGGAGTGCCCAGAAGATGAAGGAGCGATCGGCTCTCAAATTACTCCTGGGGTTCACGGCGCTACAGGGAAGTGTCCTGTGGCCCAGCATGGCCCTCTGGCGTGCCAGCTACCTCGAATGGTCGTGGTCGTCATCTGCGAGACATGGTTTCAAGACATGTTGACGCGTCTCATGACGGCGAATTGACGTCGAACTTCTGTGCTGTGGTACTACACATTGCGGGGCCGGATAAGCCGTGAACGTGGGCGAATAAAAAACGTCTGGGAGCTGACAAACAGCTGGCGACCGTCCGGACGTACAATCAAGACGTCGTCCTGGCTTCCGCGTTGCATACCCCAGGAATAACTAAAGTAGCACATAAGTTGTAAGTAGAATTCTTGATCCTGTCAGGCTGGCGGACGTCATTTTGAGATCGTGCTGCTGAGGATTCCGAGCATGTTTCTTCTTGTTGAACCTTGAACTGGACTACATATCCAAACTTCTCCTTGTTATCGATGTATTCTCGATTGCTGGCTCTTTCTCACAAATGATTTTGTCTCATCGCCAAAGGGCCTTGTCATTATATACACGTCGTAATCATGGTCTGCTTTCAGGAGTCTCAGTGAAATTACGAGCTACAAAGAGCGATTCACAGCTCTCGGGCACCCTTGGGACCTGTCGGGTGGGGAAGGGGGAAGTGTGACACGGGAACGCCCGAAATGTGAAAAGCGCTCCTGCCCGCGATATTGATCACCGCCCTCACCAGGCATCTCGACTGTTTCTCCACCACCTTCCTGGAACCAGTAGGCCTTCCTCCTATAGATGTCGAAGAGCCGCCGTTCGCAAGGTATGTGGACCCACCTCAAGGAATTGGCACCTCAGACTTTTTTTTCGCAGCGCCTGATCAACGGGTCGTCTCTTTCTTATTATCCTTCGACGTTCGAAAGCCTTATCCAGACTATGAAAAATCTGCGCGGCTGGACTGCATGCAACTATGACGAAGCTGTACACAGATGTGTACTATAGGCATCTTTCAACGCATGTCTCGAGACCTTCACTATGGTCAGTCAGGGTTGGATTGGCGAGGCTTGGAGGGCTTGGCACCCAGAGTTTTCCTTCGGGAGTTATCTATGCTTCCCAGGGATAGGAGTGGAGATTTTCACCCACTAGCAATTATTCGGAGGAATCGGAGGTAGGTGATGGCCTTTTGCTCGAAGGCTTGAGTTTACATTGTTCCCAACTCGTAGAACTTGTCTCGACTCATTCGCGCTCGAGTAGCCCTGGGTCCGTTATGCATCTGCGATCCCCCAGGTTCTAGCGACACCAGCTGTAATCACAGACAGGGCTTCTTCACCCTTCTTTGGCAAGAGCGTAGTGGACTCCAATGTTGTCAGCATAGTGCTGAGCCGTCTGGTGCGCCGACAACTAATGGGAGTGTCTTCTCAGCGTCATCATCGCCGGCACTCAATGGCAAAAGCGTAGTGGACTTGAATGTTGTCAGCTATAGTGTTGAGGCGTCTGGTTCGCTGACGACTGATGGGAGTCTTATCTCAGTGTCATCATCACCGGCACTCAGCACGTTCAGCTACTCACCCCATTTGCTGCTGAGCACTCTTGATGGTCTCGCCCTTGCTTTCCCTGGCAGGTGCTAGTGCTATCCGTTCTCCATTGCCATCGCACCAAAGCGCTGGGTAGATTCCTTACGGTAGCTAACCTTTTTTTGATTTGTCGTTAGCCTGGGAGTGCTTGCCTCATTCTCTCTTAGCTCGGTCTTTTACATTACAGCGGTTTTGGATGATATGGTGTGTTGATGATGATGGATGGAGGACTACACTTCTGATTTGTTTAGAAATCTTCTTACGCGCATGCTGGCTCGTTCAGCGTATTATACGTTACTTTGAATGAATTCAGATACTCAAAAGGATATCAGATTGCTTGATCGAAATCAACACCGATTGGCGACGCTGATCGGAGTTTGTCGGAATCCGAATCACGAGCGTCGATGTTGAACATCTGACAATGTGACCATCCTCCATCAATGTGATGCAGCTTTCTGAGAGCGATTTCCTCCAGAATGCGCTGTTTCCAGGCACCTCATCAATGTGATGCAGCTTTTCTGAGAGCGATTTCCTCCAGAATTGCGCTGTTTCCAGGCCACCTCCATCTATTGTCCTGTCGAGCTTCTGAGAGTGACTTCCTCCAGAATTGCGCTGTTTCCAGGCCACCTCCATCTATTGTACTGTCGAGCTTTCTGAGAGCGGACTTTCCTCCAGAATTGCGCTGTTCAGCCACCTCCATCTATTGTCCTATCGAGCTTTCTGAGAGCGACTTTCTCCAGAATTGCGCTGTTCCAGGCCACCTACCATCTATTGTCCTGTCGAGCTTTTCTGAGAGCGACTTCCTCCAGAATTGCGCTGTTTCCAGGCCACCTCCATCTATTGTCCTATCGAGCTGTTCTGAGAGCGACTTCCTCCAGAATTGCGCTGTTCCAGGCCACCTCCATCTATTGTCCTGTCGAGCTTTCTGAGAGCGACTTTCCTCCAGAATTGCGCTGTTCCAGGCCACCTCCATCTATGTCCGTCGAGCTTTCTGAGAGCGACTTTCTACCAGAATTGCGCTGTTTCCAGGCCACCTCCATCTATTGTCCTGTCGAGCTTCTGAGAGCGACTTTCCTCCAGAATTGCGCTGTTTCCAGGCCACCTCATCTATTGTCTGTCGGAGCTTTATGAGAGCGGATTTCCTCCAGAAATTGCAGCTGTTCCAGGCCACCTCCATTTTGTCCGTCGAGCTTTCTGAGAGCGACTTTCCTCCAGAAAATGTGTTGCTTGTAGTCCCTCATTCTTGCGTGCCACCCTACCATCAAGCGGCTGTAGTCAGATGGCGTCGCGTGGCTGTTGGGACACTCTGAGAGCGATCATCCTCTTAGAAGGCATTGTCCTCATCTACCTCCGACGAGCAGCCTTCCGAGAGCGACTTTCCTCCAGAAATGCCGTGCCTGTAGGCCGTCGTTCTTTTGCGCTCACCCATTTCCATATATCTCGTGTGAGCACCTTCCTCCAGAAAAATGCGTTACTCAAAATGCTGTCATTCTTTCTGATTCACCCACGGCCGGAGTCAGACGGCGGCTGCGCGTTTCGCGGATGTTGAGACACATATCTGAGAGCGACCTTCTCCAGAAATGTGTGTCCTGTCTATCACCCGACGAGCAGCTTTTGAGAGTGCTTCCTCCAGAACTGCATTGTTCTTTAGCCGTGATTTTTGTGACCACTGGGCAGCGCGTTGCTTCTACGCGTTCCATATTATGACGGAAGTTTCCACGACGAGAACTGGACCTACGAAACGCGATGTTGTTGAGACCATCCCTTGAGTGAAGAGAAGGCGGGACTGGGCACTGCGCTGGTCTCCGATCGTCGCTCCACATTACCGAGCGATGAGTCTTCTTTGCCACAGGCAGAGGATATCTTTCCTCCGGTCTTTCACCTCAATTTTCTGGTCGAAGAAGCCTGGCCTTGTGCTTATACCTGGACTCTCCTTCTCTACGAACTCACCAGTCGCACGAGGGATTCACACTGACTCCGCATGCTTGTTGTTCAGCCATCTCAGAGGCATCCACATCCTAACAGTCGTCCACATCGTCGTCGAATGCGTTGTTATCGAGGAGGAGCTCTGACAGGTGAGTACATGTTGATCACTACTGTAGCATTGATGCTAATTGGATGTGGTAGATGCCCTTCCTACGGGCTGATCGGTATGAATGCCGAGCTGACGTGACAGTACATCGAGTTTGTGCGGACCGCCTCGCTCATTGCCCTCGGTGGCGAAAAAGCATTACAATGCGACAAATCCCATCGACTTTCATGATCGCTTTGCAGAGCCATCTGTTTGAGAAGCCGGCGTCGCTGTGACCTCCGCCTCTGCGTCGTCAAAGAAGGTTTGCATTGCGAGTGGGTTTGAACAACTCATAAATTTGCGATGTCACTTACACGTCTTTCTAGCATTAATGGCAATGTTGTTCTCCGCATCGGACTGTCACATTTGGTCACTCTTCGCTGTCACCTCATGTCGCCTGGGGCTAGACCGTGACATTGTTTCTTCTGGATCTTTTACCTGGATACATACATATGGATATCGTCGCGCGTTTTGCGACTGCCGAGACGTCTCTGAGAGTGGCCTCCTTCCTCCAGAAATACGGTGTCCCTATCTATCTCGTGCACTCTCTGAGAGCGATTTTTCCAGAAATGCGTTGTCCCCAGGCCGTCGTGCTTTGCGTCTCATATTTCCACCGAGCAGCCGTGATCAGACGTTGTCGCGCGTTTCGGGGCTGTCGCGCCACATTCAAACCATTTTCCACAACGTTGCTATTCTCACATAACCATCCATCCCCGCCGAAGCTTTCTGAGAGTGATCTTCCTCTAGAAATGCTGTGTCTTCAGGCTAAACGCGCACCCCATGTACAGCCGGCGGGTTCAGCCACCGACCCACACACATCGTGCGCGCGGCCTCGAGATTTGATGATATACTTCCACGCAGGCGCCGAGGACCGACCCGCCTGTCAAATCCACGGGACGCCCTCACGCTGCGACGCCTGGCCAGGATCGGAGAAAGAGAGACGCTGCAATGATGCCTTCGCGGAACCGCCTGACTTCTTCCTGGCCAGCGATCAATGACCCAGATGAGGCCAGCACGGGACGATGGACGGTGAAACCGATACACACCACAGTAAGCCCACCTGGCCGTCTCGTCACCCGCCTTCTCGATGAGCGCGCGCGACCACTTCCCCCCTTCGCTTTCGGCTGTCCGATTGGGAGGGGTTTCGTGCCCTTGTACATGGCCTTCTGCTGAGGGAGGTGCTCGCGTTGGAGTGGAGGTCAGTGACATGGAGGGGACGGGGAGGAGGGATGGCAACGCCGGGGCGGACGTTTCGACCATGGGAACGATTGGGGGGAATGAGATGAGTCTGACCAAAGACGACGGCGAGCAGAGGAGTCAGCTGAGACTCGCCACTATCTAGATTGAAAACGTTGAGGGGGGATCGGCGAGTGATGAGTGTGGGTCTACACAGGCGAGTGGTTATGGATGGATGGCTGTGGTTTCGGGGACTTGCGCTGCAGCCTTGCGAGTTGGCGAGGTGTAACCAAATGCAGATTCGTCGCTGGAGTGGAGGGAGTATGAGGAGGAGCAGTTGCAGTGGCCCTGCGGATGCCTTGCAGGCGCGCCTCGAGCGGGACGGGACGTGATGAGCTTCGGGGAGCGTGGTCACCGCGTCGTCGACGCGCGCTTAGATGGAAGCCCCCCATTGAGGAGTGTGTGCCCGGACCAGGACTGACACAAGCGATGCATTCTGCCTCGACGACGCTTGTTCAGAGCTGAGAGGCGTGAGCACCACTGACAGTAGAGATTGGTAGATCCCGAGAAGGTGCGACATAAGCGAGACCCAAACGCTGAACGAGCGCCCAATCCTCAACTTTGCGTGAAGACCAAACCCCTTCTGTGTAACCTGGATCCCATGACGACAAGCTCAGGAATCGACGATCGCTCGTGGTGAGAGGATTCCTCTTCACTGCTGTGGTAGTTGACTGACGCAATGGGAGGTTTGGAGAAGCTTCTGGATAGGCACACGAGCGGTTTTGTCAGATGCACGACTTCGTCAACGTGAGTGCCGTTTGCCCGCGGTGCGCGCGTCATGGCCTAACGAGAGCGTAGGCAATGACGCGTCTCGGATCGTGATTGATGAACGGGAGGGCTTGCGAGTCGTCTTGGTGTCCCAGAGATGGGAAACGTCACTCTCCACCGCGTGAGTACGGCCTTGAGAGAGAGTGATCACTGATCGTGGATGGCGGGAGTCAAAGCCGCATGGGCCGAAACTGGAACATCACGACCTGAAGCAGGAGTATTCGCACCATTTTTTCACCTTGTATCACGCTGAAAATATTGCATAGCATGGGAGTACGCTACGTGAAGTCTAGCCTGGACTTGTCCATGTTCGCGGAGCGAGCGACCACAGATACATGGAACCTGGTGTGAATGACGGGCTCTTTGTTACCTCGATCGATGTTAAGTTGCACGATGATTTCTTGTTCTCGCTTGGCCCCTGCGCGCTGCCATACATTACTGGGATGCCGTTCACACATGCCAGTCACTGGGGAAACTAACAATTCATTGCGTGCAAGTGGTCCACTGCTAAGTATGTATGTACAGGAGGCTATCGATCAGCGACAACGAGGAGGCGTACACGGTGGCGGCGCGAAAACGGCGGGCAGTGTCGACGGATACGAGAGCGGCGGAGAGGGCCGATGACGAGAGAAGTGGGCGGCAGCGCCGAGGAGTCGACAGCGAGACCGCCAGCGTCGAGGGAGCCGCCAACGAGGAGGGCAGGAGTGCTGTGGAGGGAGCGGCGCCGTCGACGGAGAGCGTGCACGTCGAGGGAGGCGGACGTCATCGTCGAGGGAGGCGGGCGTTGTCGTGGAGGAGGAGAGATGAGTCGCCGTCGATGAGCGGCGTGTCCAGGGGGCGTAGTCCAGACGGCATCGTCCAGGCGCGTGGTCCAGGCCGTGGTCCAGGCGGGGACATGGTCGGAGCGTTGCAGGCGGCGGGGTCGAGGGAGGGGCAGGGTCCAGTGAGGCGGCCGCGTCGTAGAGGGTGCCGGGCGTCCAGGCGGCGTCGTCGACGAGGAGCCGACAGGGTCTAGTGAGGCGGCCGCGTCGTCGAGGGCGGACGACGAGGCGTCGAGGGAGCCGTCGGTGAGGCGCGGCCGAGTCGGCGTCGTCCAGGCGGGGGCGTGCAGGCGGCGGGGTGGAGGGCAAAAGTTGGAGGGATCTGGGCAGCGTTCAGCGAGGCGGCCGCATCGTCGAGAGCCGGATGACGAGGCGTCGAGGGAGCCGTCGGTGAGGCGCGGCCGAGTCGGCGTCGTCCAGGGGGGGCGTGCAGGCGGCGGGGTGGAGGGAGCGGGCAGCGTTCAGCGAGGCGGCCGCGTCTTCGAGGGAGCCGCCAGGCGGCGGCGTCCAGGCGGCGTCGTCCAGGCCGTCGTCCAGGTGGGGGCGTGGTCGGGGCGTGCAGGCGGCGGGGTCGAGGGAGCGGGCAGGGTCCAGCGAGGCGGCCGCATCGTCGAGAGCCGGATGACGAGGCGTCGAGGGAGCCGTCGGTGAGGCGCGGAGTCGGTGTCGTCCAGGCCGTCGTCCAGGCGGGGGCATGCAGGCGGCGGGGTCGAGGGAGCCAGGTGCGTGGTCGAGGGAGATGAGGGCGACGTGAGAGACGAGGGCGGCATCGTAGCCGTCATCCTCGTTTGGGACGGGGTGGAAGAGGAGGCCGCGGTGGGGGAGGCGTCCAGGAGGTGCCGTCGTCGTCAAGGGAGAGGTGACGTCGAGGACGAGGCGAGGGCGCTTGCGAGGCCGGGCCGACGTTAAGAAGAAGGCGTCGGGGAGGGCTGTGACGCGTCAGCGTAGCGTACTTGTTATGAGCAGTTATAATAATTAGCGGCTGTTATTGCATAGATCGTATGGGCGAACGGTCTAGTCAAGGTGATGTCGAGGTGTCCACGGGGTTTGATGTTCGATTCCCGGTCTTTGCTGTATTTTGTAGCAGCTAGCAATCATTACTAATCACTCAGACACATCCGAGCTCGGATATATCCGAGGTGGCTGCCTCTGTTGGGATTCCAAATTGTCGGAGATTTCCGATTACACACCTGGGACACTTTGACCGCCATAGCCACTGCAGTGACTAGTGACTCGGCGAGCCTCAGGCTACCAGCATCCTCATCATCCCCGTATCTCCATCTGCCGAATTCCCAAACTCCTTTCAAGATTGCACTAGATTTGCTAGTAGTATAACCACTCTCCGTCCGCTTGCTCATTGCAGGTGACTGGATTTTGAGTGCACCGTCATCCTTCCTTGCTCATTGCAGGGTCGTTGGACATCAAGTCGAGTCCTACGTTATTATTGCTCATACTACTAGGTCAGTTCGCATCGCCGTGTTTTTCTTGTTCCTCCATTGGTTTACTGTCTCATTGGGCACGTTGCAGCCATGGCCGCCGTTACTTGTTGGCAAGCACGGCCGCTTGAAAACCTTCGCGAAATTCTCGATTCTCGTCGATCCCTACTGCACGGCGAGCAGGTTGACGCCCTAGATTGTCTCTGCGTTGCTCCATTCCGCAATCACGATGAATTATGGATCTCCACACCAAACATGGACTTTGTTCCGGAGGTCCCTGTGCACCCCGACGACACACCCTTCAGATATTTCGGAGACGGCATGCTTGGTGCATTTGAACATCTGAAGTGGCCACAAGCTTTCGACCCAGTGGAGCCCCATTCCTATGCTGCGCCCATGAACCCGAGACTGAAGGAACTCCAGAAGGTCGACGATCATCATGGCTTACGAGCACCGGACTTTCCAGTGGACGACAAAGAAGGCGGCCTTCCTCAATTCGAAGATCCGGATGCTGCGTGGTTTTCCTTCAAAGGAACGGACTTTCGTATCTGCGAGGAGCTGCCGCGCGCTTCAGTAGGAATCTTGTATGAGACAGTGCTCTCCCGCCTGCGCAAAGCGATGTTGGAAGTGCGTAGGATAGGAGACGAAATTGGGGCTCAAGAGTTTCCCGAAGGCACTCCGGCTGCTGTAGTCAATGCACACACGTCCAGCTACATGTACCAGAGACATCGATCTGAGGCCCTTTATCGTGCCTACGGTTCACTCTCGCAGATTCCAATGCCTTTCTCCGACACCGTCTTATGGTTTCGTGAGTTTCAGCGTATCCTGCTTGAATTACGCGCCTGGATTATCTATATGCTGGTAGTGAAACCTCGTATGGAGGATCCTACGTTCGATTGCCCTCAACCTGTTCTTCCTCTTCGCGGTGTCATCACCTCAAGTTTGTCAATGCTTCGAGAGTTGTTCCGGATTGGGATCCCGGTTTGGTACATCCGGAGGCGCACCACTCTTACAACCCGCACACTTATCATCTCCGTCAAGACAGTCATCAGAACCGGCATCTCCTTCAGCTCATCACAGATTTTTGAATATGCCAACCATCGCACCAAGGCCCCTCTCTGGGTGGAGGCGTCACACGGTGAACCGTTACGCGGCACCATTCAAGACAGGCTGCGAAAGTTTAGCTTGACCAGTCGACCAATTCTACTACCGCTGGAGATCTATTCTCCTGCAACGGTTGGGGAAATCGAGCGGCAAAATCCGCCTGTGTGTCGGAATCATGCTATGTCAGGGCCGGATATTTCGCATGTCATAGTCGATGAAATCCCGACCGAGCGTGACGTCAATAGCGACGAGCGGCAGACCGCGATGATCAGCGCTTTCACTGGTAATGTTTATGGTAAGACTCGATTGACTAGGTCAGGCTTGTGTAACTGATGCACAATTTGTTTAAATAGCCGCTAAGCTTGTACGAGATGGTCCTCGTTTCATCGATGACCCCGCTTGCACCATGTTTGAGACCACCACATCCGACTTTGTTGTGCTCGCGTCGGCCTATTCATCTAATGATCAGTGGCGTAGAAGTCTGTTGTCGAGGTCTCGCTCATCTGACAAGCGTGGTAAGTTCCCTGCGTTGCGCCTCTATGGTTTCATTGTCACGCAACACACACAGAACATCGCCCACCATCGCCCGACGTGAAGAATGCTCCCAAGGTCCCAGATGTCCAATCAAACGCAAGTCATTCGCAAATTTCGAGTCCTCCGAAGACACTGGCGCCTCATAAGCAGCGTAGTAACAGCCATCGATGTCATGGTCCTTCTCCTAAAACAGGTCTCCGGGTTGTGCACCCCACTTGGCTTCCCCACTCGCCCCGGGTTGGATAAGCGTCTTCGAAGAGACCATGGATTTGGACGATGATCCAAATATGGCCCTTCAGTATCTCCCCCCCATTCATCTGTTCTTTGCGGACAAAGGAGCCGTTTTTGGGCATAGAGTTCACAACTGGCTACGCATTCGCATGTGGTGTCTGCTGGAGGTTCTATGCCCTTCTAACCACTGTATGGTCCTGATGACGACCAGCCAATGGAGGATTGCATTAGAGGGGAGATATTACCTGCCAGACAACATGGTCAATTGTACCGTGAAGCCTCAATCCTCTTCACACGACATGGCTCGCTTACCACCATGGCCTCGCAAGACTAAAAAGGCTCGCTTGGAACCGCAAGTCGCGTCCAATGTCACCAGCGCTTCGTCGGTCGAGGTGCGCAAACGTAAGAAGGCCTTGGACAGACGTGTTGCAGATCGGGTCGACATAGGTGTCCGATTCCTGGTGCACGCCGGATTCGCACCATACGATGACACTACATCTCCGCAATGGGGCAGAACCTTCGTCACTAGCAAGATGGCTCATGAGGATAAGGACCTCTGGGCTGAAGTAGTATGGGAGCTTTCGGTAGCTAATTTTCGTCTTGAACTCCTACAATTGGACAGGAAGGTTGTCATGGGTGTTTACTGTTACGAGGACAAACGGTATGCCGCCCAACGCGAAGGAAAAATCTGCCACATATGGGCCACGGGGGGTCTCAGCGTAGACTGGGAGCGTGAGAGTCGGTGGGTGGACCGACTTGTGATTGAAGATTGGGAGGCCAGGCGTGGTGCTGTGAAGGTAATGGCTGAAGTCCTCTGTGGATGGCCCGGCGGAAGTAAGCTTATGTGGCACAAGGATTACGATTCTAATTTCAAAGCTTTCACAGACTTCGAGCATGCGGTGTTTCTCTTTTATACTGTCACGTTTCACAAGCATTGTGGGAGACTCCCTATTATGCCTTTATCGCAGCCCAAATCCCTCGCTCGTCACGTACATTCATGATTTCGCATGTTTTTTTTGCCCTCTCACGCAATAGGTTCATGTCGCAAGTCTGATGCCATTCAGAATGATATACATGTATCAAACAACGCCGTGTCTCGGATCGTGAAAATGCCGTCTCTCGTATTCGAAGTACCTTTCAACCGTTCTTTTCGATCTACGAATGGTGACTAAACGGCGCTAATTAGAATGCGGAAGAAACCTACAAGCGCTCTCGGACTACCCCAGAAGCCTGACCTTCTGCATTTCAACACTCAAAACTGGCCGTCTTCAGTTTATCCATAGAGCACGGTCTACAGACACGTTGTGACGATCGATCTCTCGCTTCGCCTTCAAGACCTCAAGGCTCTTGCGTTCACTGTCCGTCTGATAACCTTCGGTTTGAGCGGAATCGGTCCGCGAATGTCGCGGCTTCGGCTTGAGTAATACATCGAGTAAGTCCAGCAATATGGCCTTGAAATGGATCTCTGCCCTCGTGTGTATATCCTCACGAAGCTCACGTGGCAGCGCGCAGGGGAACATGAAATTGTGATTCGGTTTCGCCAGCCACTTGCGCGCGCCTAATTCGGAATTCACGAAATGGCAGACAGGGCATGCGAGTTTAGACGTGCCGACGTAGCAGGGGTCTATGTCGCTCTGTAAATCTCCATGTCAATATTGGCATTGGAAGGTGTAGGGGGTGAAAACTTTCCGGATTAACACCATGTGCAGCAAGCAACATGCTCCCATTGTCCAGGTTCTTCCCGTCCAGGACGCTAGCCAAGAGACACTCGCAATGGATACTCCCTTGGAACATGGGAGTCGGCGATAGTAAATTCTTGCAGTGGCGGCTAATTGAGCTCCCCGCCTTCTCGGCGTCCCTCGTCATCAATAATTTGAGTTCGTCGATCACTGTCTTCGTGCGAGCAGTCTCGTCGTTCTCGCTCAATACCTCCTTCACCACCTCTTCCCAGGGTGCCATGTCTGTCCCAGGATGTTCGGCAGAAATGACAGTGTAAGTGATGTTCCGAAGATACTGTGCCGAACCCACGAGACGTGAACAGCGAATGGTATCACAACCTGTCGACGCAGCCACTGCTTGTATGCGTCAATCGGTGTCGAGCCCACAGTGACGAACATATCTGTATCATCGTCGTCCACCACTGCTTGTTCCTCCCACGTATTTGGCTGGCCCTGGGACTCTCTAGATGGTGTGGTATACTTGGGTTCTGTACCTGCGAAGGGATGGTCGAATATATCGGGAATGGCGAGAGTCAGGTAGTCTGCGAAAGCGTTGGAATATGCAAATGCTTCCAAAAGAGTGACATAAAGCCAGGTCTTGTTCATCATCGCGCCGAAATTGTCTGGCTGGGCTTTGGAAATCTCGTCCAAACAGGTCTGATAGCCTTTCAGAGCCAAGCACAAGGTATGATGGAAGGCCACGCATGTCTCCTTGACAAAAAGAACGTCATTGTTCTGCGCTCGGGTTTTCAACTCGAGTCCTCCGTGCTCCACGCCGAAAAGGTCGATGCCCCACCAACGTGCTATGAGCTCTCCAGAAAGGACTTGGTCCCGTTCTTTGCGTAATGTAGACTTCTTCTTGAATAGTTCAGGCAATCTGTCAGGTTCGGCATTCAAGATCTTGCTGAGGAAGGCGGTAGACATCGTACACCTGAGTCGAGAGCGCATCTTGCGGTAGCCACGAGAAACGACGTGAACGCCCAGGCTGTAAGGTGTGGTGTCCTCTTTCTTGAGTAACTCGATCACCTCCGAGACGTGCTCATCAAACTTCATGCTTTATGAACTATGTCAGAAAGGTTATCATTCGATAGAAAGTTCGCACTCACTTCTTTTGTTCATTTAACATGGCCTTTGTAAATGGCACGACATCCTGTCCCCGATCCTCCTCATTCGTCTCCGATTTACCCTTCATTGCTACTGACCGATTCATCTTCCCTCTCGACGGCTCTGTCGCCCCCGTCCTCGCCTCTGAGCTTATGCTCCTTGTGGTCATCGCCTCATCTGTCGCAGCAGTTGTCCTCGTCCTCACTTGAGACTCTGTCTCCAATCTCACTCTCTTCTCCACTTTCGCTTGAACCTCCGATTTCAGAACTTTCTTTCCCTTCTCCGCGCCCGTCCCCGTCGTCTTCGTCTTTGCTGCGAGATCGGTCTTCCCTCTCGCCTCATTGGGGTGTGTCGGATTGGTGGTAATGATGCAGTTATGCATTACTTGGTCTTCCGCGCATTCTATGGAAGCGTCTATGTCGCGTTGATGTGAGACCGAGACGACGAGGCTGACGTTAGCGCCCCTCTGCATACCTGCCGCCACAGCCACCACTTCGCGGTCTCTGACAAGCAGTGTAGCAAGCTGATCGAGCAATCGGTGCTGTGACTGGGGCCTTTCGACGACTTGTCTCTTGTCTTTGTAGACCGTCTGCGTCTGGGATAGCGAATTATTTTGTCCTCGAAGATAAAGGATAACCATGATCAAGGTGGTGATGGTTTTGAACTTGTTGATCTTGTTGACCAGGGACTCGGACGCGTTCATGATTTCGACGATAGTAAAGGCGGGGAATGGGAACTGAAGCTCGGAGACAGGACGTAGTAAGCAAAGGTAGCAGTGAATGTGGGGTGACGCCATATTGACCTTCACTTACTAATATATACGTCGATTGCATCCGGAAGAGACGCGGAAGATTGATCAGGGACTATCCTGGACTATCTCGGTCAATCGCCAGTGTTCAGACAGACTCAGCAGTGCCTCAGCATCGCTTTCTCTTGATTTTAAAAATACGAAAAAATGACAGGTTGTATTCCAAGAAGCTAAGATAGGTACTGTATGTGCAACAATTGGTGGGTAGAAACACTAAAATGAGCCTGGCCGCTACAAAGAAATCGGTTGCAACTCCGATGGAGCTCGTGCCGGCAGAATCCGTCACACGTGACGGCTACAACTCCCCTTTCCAACTCTTCACCCATCGCTGGCCCATCTTTGCTTCATTTAACTGTATACTCCCCAAGGATGGCACCTCTTCCATGGCACCTCTTCCATGTCATCTCCGAACGGCGCTTGCTCATTGCAGGCATTGTTTGGTCATCAGCAGCTGGCTCCTTGCTCATTGCAGGGTGTTAGACTGTCTCTGTCTCAACGGCGTTTGGAGCCTCTCCAGGCACTCATCGGTGGTTCGGATGTTAGAGGGTTTTGTGGTACAAGACGGTTGACCGTAAAAATGTGATGAGCACTTTCTGGTCTTGGGTTTCTGAGTAGTCTTCTCCTCATAGAAGCTATTCTACTTCACTACAGCGCATAACGATTTGAGATCCGATCGGCAAAACACATCTTAGCGAGCGAGCGAGTCATGTCTTTCTACATATAAGCTGACAGACCATCGCTTGCGCTGAAAGTCCCCACCCGCGCTTGTATCATTCGACCTCCTCTGGCCACACGATTTTCATGGAATTGCCGCCGGCTTTCAGCGAGTCTTGTGTTTGCGGAAGGTCATTCTCGCTGCCATCGGCGCTCACTTACCACAGGCGCACATGTCAGAAAACCAAGAAAAGGTTTTCTGAGGCGCTAGCAAAAGCCAAAGAAGTGTGGGCTGCGAAGAAACGTCGTCGAACGGATGCTGATGGATCCAGAGCAGTTTTGGAGACAGCACCGTTGGTCGCGGAGGTCTTGGAGCCAGCATTGTCGATCGCAGAGGTCCCTACACCAGCTGTACAACAGGTGAGTTTACATCTCAAAGTTTCGCCCTCATCTGTATCTTAAGGTTTTCAGTCTATTCCACAGTCGTCCTCCGCAAATCAAGATGACCCAAACCTTTCTCTGGCAGAACGCAGGCCTCGTAGAGCAAATACCAGGCTTCCTAAACGTTATCGTGACATGTTGCCTCAGCCCCCGGCAGCTTTACCCGTTCAGTTGCAGTCGCTATCAGAGCCATCTTCTTCCGCGTCTATAACTCCGATGCAGTCGCCTCCCACCGTAGCCCTCTCTTCCGATCCACCTCAGGTGATTCAAAAGTCTTTGCGACAGATCTTGAAGTCTCCCCGAAACATTTTTGGGTTGTTTCGTCAGTATCATGCCACTGACTTTCCAGCACACGATCCCGAACGAGTCGCTGAAAAGCCTGCTTTGTCAACGCAGGATGACTCGAATGCCCTCCCTGAGTCTTCTTCTGCGCCGTCATTCTATCCTTATCCCAATCGCTCGTCATTTCTTCTCGGTGAATGGTACTGGAACGATGGAGTACGAAAATCTCAATCGAGTTTCAAAAATCTCATCGACATCGTCGGCAGTACCGATTTTCGCCCGGAGGACGTCAGAAAAACGCCATGGAGCAGTATTGATCGCAAGCTGGCTGGTCAGGATGAGGATAATTGGGAGGACGAACAAGAGGAGGATGGGTGGATACACGACACCGTCAAGATATCTATCCCGTTCCACAAGAAATGTCTTCAACCAGGGGCGCAGGATTATGTCGTCACAAGTTTCCATCATCGACGGTTAGTGTCTGTGATTAAGGAAAAGATCACCAACCCGACAACCTTTCCCCACTTACATCTCGAGCCATATAAACTGCTATGCCAACCTGGTAGTGCTCCAGAGGCAGTACAAGTCCACGGAGAAGCCTATACATCAGAGGCTTTTTTGGATGCACACAACGCTCTGCAGGAAAGTCCAGGAGAACCAGGGTGTAGCCTTGAAAGAGTTGTCGCCGCGCTGATGTTTGCATCAGACGGCACTCATCTTTCGACCTTCGGCGATGCCAAACTGTGGCCTGCCTATCTTGCACTTGGCAATGAATCGAAGTATCGCCGGTGTAAACCATCTTGTCGTTCCTTCACTCATATAGCTTACTTCGAAAAGGTAAATCGCTTCCATTCTACAGACGAACGACACTGACGAAACGAAATAGCTCCCGGACGCTTTCAAGGATTTTGCTGCCGAAAGAATTGGAGGAAAGGGACCCAACAGCGCTTTCATGGCCCATTGTCAGCGCGATATGTTACAGGCCCAATGGAGGCTACTCCTTGACGACGAATTTCTGCATGCCTATGCGCACGGCATTGTCATTGAGTGTTGTGATGGAGTCAAACGACGGTTCTATCCTCGAATATTCACTTACTCTGCTGACTATCCTGAAAAGTCTGTTTTTCCCCTTTTTGATATCACGGAGTACCCCATCACTCAATCATGTGTCCCAGGATCATTCTCGCCAGCATACGAAATCTCGGTGGTTGTCCTTGCCCACGTTGCCTGATTCCTCTATCCCGGGTGCATAACATCGGTATGCCTCAGGATATGGCACAACGGGTGTCACTGGCTCGCGTGGATGACCAACACCGTCGGGTTGTTGTGTCGCTTGCTCGGGAAATAATCTATCACAAAAATTTTGCAGTAAACAGTTCTGCCGTAGAAAAGCTGTTGAAGCCAGAATCTTTGGTCCCAACAACAGTAAGTTTCTCGCTCTATGGCGTGAACATCCAAGTAAGCTAAACATTCATCTAGAATGCATTCTCGGAAAGACTGGCACCGCTTGGTTTCAACATGTTTGACATGTTTGTTGTCGATCTCTTGCACGAAATTGAGCTTGGCGTGTGGAAGTCATTGTTTATACACCTTCTCCGCATCCTCGATTGCGAGGACGAAGGGCTAAAGCACATCTTAGACCGAAGGTATGCAGAGTCTTGTCGTCAACGACCAGGTGGCTCAATCTTCTGTCAGGTACCGACAGGTACCTTCGTTCGGTAGAGATGCGATCAAACGTATATCTAGAAATGCTTCCGAATTGAAGAGGATGGCTGCCCGAGACTATGAAGACCTTCTACAGGTAGGATCAGTTCTCCTTGACTGGTGTTTTCGTTCTGAGATCTGCTGCAGTGTTCAATCCCCGTCTTCGAAGGACTCCTGCCTGAACCGCACAATCACCAGATCTTGCAGCTCTTGTTTGTACTGACTCACTGGCATGGACTGGCAAAACTTCGAATGCACACCGATCACACCCTTTCCCTTTTAGCTACGCTGACCGCTGTTTTGGGAGAGCGTCTTCGAGAATTTGTCGACAACACATGCTCTGCTTTCAATACTCGGGAGCTCGCAAAAGAGAGCGCTGCTCGACAACGACGCCAGCAAAATAAAATGGCCAAACTTCCTCGTCCTGCATCTGTGCTCGCAAGCAGTTCAGCGGATACAGCCAGAAAGCCCAAGTCATTCAATTTGGAAACTTACAAGATTCACTCTCTTGGTGACTATGTTCGATCTATTATAGCATTTGGGACAACAGATTCATATTCTTCTCAATCGGTCCGTGCCTGTTTTTCTCTGTGTGCTTCCTGCGAATATTGACACATTCACAGGGTGAACGTGAACATCTTAGACCCAAAGGTAGTTTCTTGCGTACAAGCGGCAAAAATTATACAAAGCAACTCACACAGATCGAACGACGTGAGACTCGCATCCGCCAGCTTTCCTATAAACACGGCAAACAAGAGTCCGTCTCGAAGGATTTGAAACAGCGGTATCATATTGGCGAAACGGAAAAGTGCCCTGTGGTTCTTCCTCTCTTTTTACAGCGAAATTCAGGAGATCCCGCCATCAAAGTACGTTGATCATTTTCTCATGTGAAACTATCAGACACTTATGATCTTCAGGAATTCTTGTCCAAGCTCAGGGCTCATCTTCTTCCGCGCATACAAACTGTGTTACAGGTCGAAGCCGCTACGCTTCCTGAGTATTTGAGGACTGAAATTCCAGTCCGGGACCTACAAAGCGGGACGACTGCGATCTCATCTTCTTCAAGCACGACAAGCTCTATTTGCACAAGTTAGCGCGTTTCAATTACACGACTTACGATGTTCAACGAGGACAGGACAACATTCATCCAGGTCACTCTCGCAGCAATGTCATGGTGTTGGCTAACGTGGATTCCGATGCAACAAGTCATCATTTTGGTATGCGCAAGTCCTTGGAATTTACCATGCAAATGTTATCTACACCGGCTCGGCATGTTGGATTACTGCCCTCGTCGTATGGACTTCTTGTGGGTCAGATGGTATGAGACCATGCCTGCGACGGACGATGGTTGGGACACTTGCGAAGATTGTCTCCGCTTTCCCCCAAAGAAAAGGGAGGATTCCTATGGATTTTTAGACCCAGTAGACGTTCTCCGGAATGTCACATTATCCCAGCGTTCGCAAAAGGTCCTCGGCATGCAGATGGGATGGGTCTCTCCCGATGTGCCAAGGACGGACAGGACTGGAAGGCTTACTATGTGAATCGGTGAGTGAACATCGTACTCGGCATATGAAAGCCCGACTCACGGTCTCGCGTCTAGGTTTGCTGATCGTGATATTCTGATGCGTTATCACTGGGTATGGGCATTGGGCACATTCATGCCCACGAACGATCAACTCCTGTCATTCCTTCTGGACGACAAGGGCCCTTGGAATTTCTTGAGGAACCAGAGCCCACGACACGGGTGCCCGATCTTCAGGATACGGATATGGAGGAGAGAGAAGACCCAGCTGGCCTTGGAAGATCGTGAGGCAGAGGGATGGGAGGATGTGTCAGATTCAGAGGAATCCATGGAAGATCCGGAAAGTGTAGATGAGGACACAACGATGTTTGATGCCGAGGACATGGTGTTTTCATAATTCTATTGCACGATTCTTCGATAATCACATCTACGTACATCTCTTAATCAGGGAGGGCTGGGAAAGTAACACCCCACACCCCTGGCATGATTCTACTGGAATGGGGGCCGACGAGGAGCGGGGAGCAGAGAGGCCCAGGAACGACCTGAGGACGGATGCAGGAGCCTCTCATCCGAGTGTGAGCGAGTCAGCCGCGCTCCTGGGACTTGCGGAGGGATTCGACGAGGGAGCGGGGAGCAGGGCGGCCGAGGAATGACGTGCGGACTGTGGCCGCAGCGAGGACGGGCGCGCGTGTCGAGCGTATGCGAGTGACGTGACTACGGCCGCGATGTGACAGGTGCGTTACGACGCGTTTCCTGGTCACGCGACATAACGCTTACGAAATATTCATCTAAAACCTCTAATCGCTAGGTCATCAGGAATTCTTCACAGATACGGATGCACTGGCGACATTAGAATCTTTATCTGTCAAAATGGGACATTGTTACGAGTCTTCACTGTGTATCGTGCGTTCTGTACAGAGCGTTGCCGTTACTGATTTTTATTTGTACAGTATAAGCCATTAGCGTGCGTCGTGACTTACTGATCACTCTGATAGATGTCTTGCAGACCGCGAGCGGTGTGGGATATATCCCTAATTGCATTGTCTGTCGCGAGAAAATCAAAGAAGCGCGTACAAACGAACACCACCGTTAAACTCTGAACGTGCAAACGTTTGCACGCAACCTGCACTCTGTCAAGAGCTTCCATCAACAAACATCCTCAACTACTACACCCTCTGAACACGGTCAATCACAGAATCAACATGACACGCTATCATAAGGGAAGGAGGGGGACAAGGTGAGCACACAGCACGCTGTGTTCTGCGCTAGCGTCGCTAACGATCACGCTTGTTAGAAACACTCGCTCGAGGTGAGCATCTCTCGTTTTCACTGGACCATGGGAGTGAAACCGCTGGTACTAGGCGCGTGCTGACGCTGCGGAAAGAGCGTGCATCGGAACCGACAGTCTCGTGGGCGTTTTCGGAACACTATAGCGCGAACGCGGAGGAGAAGTCAAGGGTAGAGTCACTTGTCCGAGAGTTTCTCCGCCACGCTGGGCCCGAAGCCCTACGCGATGTAGGAGCCGTGTGCATTCGGTGAGTTTGGATTTCACTCGCTGTTTGATTCTCTTTCATAGTGCTCTCTCCTTAGGTCCACTATGCATACGTCGGACGATGAAGTAGAACACGTCCAGGTGCGCGTATACGCGAAGGACGGACGGCGTTTGCGCATCAGGAAAGGGGGAAAGGATCGATGGGCATCCTTGCATATCCCCAACGATCGTGGTCTCTGGGTGCCAATCGTCTTCGTTGAAAAGAACGCCTAAATGTCACGTCTTCCCATCCAAGTCGTCCCTACAATCTGATTGTCGTTGTACTCTATTTACTTCTTGGTCATGCGCTGTACACTAACTATTTCTTGATCATGCGTTGACATATGACAATGCCTGGTAAAAATTCACCTATAATTCATGCTTCTGGTCATGGACTGCAAGATCATGCTCGGTTGTCATTGCTATTTGAACATATGACAATGCCTGGTAAGATTTCGACTATAATTCATCTTTCTGGTCATGGATTTCAAGATCACGCTCAGTCGTTATCGCTATTTGAACATATGACAATGCCTGGTAAGATTTCGGCTATAATTCATCTTTCTGGTCATGGATTGCAGAATCTATTTCAGTCTTATCTTGCTTCTCTTTTTGTAAATTTCTGGTGAATACTTGATCAGACTATACAAAGGTAGAAAAAGGCTTTCCAAGCCGTGACTATATGTCACCACTTGACCAACTCCGACAGGGAAAATCAGTACCAAGTAATTTTCCCGATGTGGGCGCTCTCCCAGTACTGTCTCCTCGGTTCGTCAAGCCCAATGTTCCCATAACCTATTCTTATTTCCCCTTTCCCATCGAGTCGCCACCTTGCGCCGGCATTTGAAGATACCATGTACAGCGGCACAGATGTATCATACTCTCACAGGTAGGCGTATCTCTGCTCGCCACACATTGACACCAACCTCCCATGTCGAACAGGCTCTCTGGTTCACCACCACAGCCCTCTCAGTCGTCGAGCAGTGGGACCCTCGAATACCTAGACTCGCCCCGTCTCCACCAATTCCCCGATCCAGAAATCCCATCGGGCCCCGAGCCTGTGCAAATGCCGGTACCCGAACCAGCGCCCGAGCCCCAAGGATCTCCACATACCCACGCCAATAACCGCGTCTCCCTCCACTCCACGTCTAGCGTTTCTCTCCACCATCGAAGACACGATCGCTCTTCCCGCCCCCACTGGACGCTGCGCGACTTCGAGCGCCTCGTCTCGACCCGCTCGCGCGAGGCGAAGGACATGCGGCGCGCGCTGCAAGCCGCGCTCGACCAGCTCGACGCCTCGCGCACGCGCGCCCTCCACGCGGAGCGCATCGCGCTCGAGATGACCCAGCGCCTGCGCGAGGCTTCCGACGCGCGCTCCGCGGCGCTGCGCGACGGCGCGACGGCGCGCGAGGAGCTCGGGATGTACAAGGTGCAGCTCCAGAACGCGCAGAGCGAGATCGACCGCGCGCAGGGCATGCTGCGCGACCAGGAGCGCCTGCGCTATGACGCGGAGGCGGCGGCTGCGCGCGCGCGCGACACGGCGAGGCGGCTGAAGCAGGACCGGCTGGTGCAGCTCGCGCTGGAGGACGGGCGCGCGACGGGGTATCGGGAGGGGCTGCGTGCAGGGCAGCGGATAGGGATGATGGATGCGCAGAGCGAGGACCCCGATGACGAGCGGGGCAGGATGCGCGCGCCGCGAGATCGTATGGCGCGTCAGGAGGACTACTTCGATCAGGATCAGGACGAAGACGAGGACGACGAGGGCATCCGCGTACGACCTGTCTTTGCTGACCGGCGTGAGCGTGAACCGCCGATAGCGAGGTCACCGCAGGTTCAGCCCTTCCCCGCGTCCCCGCCGCAACGCCCGTCGTCGATACCCCAGTCTTTGATCCCTGGACCGGCAGGGGCGACACCGGCCCCCGTGCGCCGGTCGACGTCCCAGGCGTCCATGACACCCTCGAATATACTTCCTTTCCCAACTCGCGACACAATGCCCGTGCCTTCCCGCGCGCCCCATGTCCCTGTGCCCAACGTTCTTGAACAAATCCCCGAGGTTGTCAACACAGAGTCTTCGCCCCACGGTTCTCGAGCACACACCATATACGTCGAGCCGGACGACGATTCGCGCATCGCAGGTGCCCCAGATGCCGACGAGAGTTACGCTGCTTACCGCTCCCCAACCCTCGGTGGCTACCAGGGCTCTTCGGCGCGTGTTTATGTACCGCCGCCGCCGCCTGGTATGGTTTTCGACGATGATCCATATGAGCCCGAACAGCGCTCGCCTGGGAACAACTCCCTCGAGCGTCAGAGAATAGCAGATGCACTGAGATATGGCAACACCCAAGACGGACCGCAATTGAGACGCATAGCAGCGGAAGAGGTACGCCTCGCTTTGCTCGGCGTTTGAGATATACATATATCAACGTTTGTTTCTCAATGTACAGGCGATGACCAGTCCCCCACGGAGGGGTCCTCCACCCCTCCATCGTCCACCTGTGGCCAGAATTCCTGAGCCCCTGGCGCCTGCTACATATACTCGCGCAGACAGCAATGGCCACCGCCGTTCGCAGTCGTCAGTTACCCAGGGATCTTCTCGGCCAGCGTTCTATGACGGACAATATTCCCATGATGGCAGGAACGGGCATCGGCGGGTGTCCTCGTCGTCAGGCCCATCCGTGGCGCCGAGCATCACCGTTGTATCTCCGGTACGTCGTGCCCCTCAAAGTCTTCTGCTGGAACCCGCTGATCCCGTTTCTCTCTTGACATCAGTCCGCGTCCGCGTCAACGCCGAGCCGCTCGTTGCATACGACTCAGGACGCGAGGAACTTCCTGAGCCCGCGCCAGCCCCCGAGCCAGCTCCCGCGGGCCTCACCGTCCCCGCGCAGTGTGTCTTCGCCACTGCCCAACGGGCCCCCTCGCGGCGGCGGAAACATCTACGCGGACCCACGCGTGGCCGCGGGGGGCGCTGGTCAGGGCGCGCCCGTCCTACCGCCGCAAGCCGAATACTCCCAATCAAGCGCTCGCACGCCCTCGAACCCGACGCGCTACGGGGGCGCCAGCTCCTCGCCGCGCGCCGTGCCGCGCGCCCTTGCATCAAGCCACTCGGGATCGGAGGGACGGCGCTCGGGCTCGCGGCGGCCGAGCATCTACGCGGAGGCGCTACCGACGGCGTCGCAGCAGGCACCGCAGCAACAACAACAACAACCGCCGCTGCAGTACTACTCGCGGCCGTCTTCAGCAGTCTCTCCGCCAAGCAGGGCCGACGCGCTGCCCGTGCCGCCGCCGAATGTCTCGCCGTACCCAGCGCCGTCGATATCGCCGCACCCCGCGCGCGGGGCGGCTCCCAACGGGCACGCGCAGCCGGCAGGGTCGCCGACGCCGTCGCAGGCGCCGCTGCCCATCCCAGACCCGAGCGCGCACTGGTCGCCGTCGCCGTACATGCGCAAGCGGGACGGGCGGGCGAGCGCGTCGGACGTGTCGCTGCCCGGGCGGCCGGGCTCGCCGTATTCCCATTACGACCCGACGAGCGTGGCGGACATTGCAAATCTTGCGAGTGCGAGCGCAGAGAGGCTGGTTCTTGCGTGAAGGGGGGTGGTGTCACGTATGGCTATGTGTTTATCGAGTGTCGTTGTGTGGAAATACTGTATGTTGTAATGACTGGATTGAGTCGGAAGAGGGGATGCTTAGTCAGCTGTATTGTGGGCAGGCCTCGGAGTGGAGGGAGGGAGCAGGTGTTGTGCACACACGCCCATGCCCGTCTCCTACCGCCACCCCGCACGCCCTCTCTCGCCCCTCCCCGCCATCACTGACGCCGACGACTCCATCGTCCTCTCCGACATCGTCCGCACAGGCGAAGCTTCTCGCCTCCGCCGTCGCGGCGCCATCCGCGACCCTCCCTCCTCCTCCACCCACCGCGCACTCCCTTCCATGTCTATCCCACCCCCCAACTCCAACCCCACCGCTCGTGCTTTCTCAGCTGAGCCACTCTCGCCCCCTCGAGGGCAGGTTCCTGGCACGCCCCCACCCCAGTGGTATTCGTACAGGCCCGCCGCTTGGGCCGACGCCGACGCCGCCGCCGACCCCTATTCGGGCCAGTATGTAGACGACGACGACGACGACGCTGGCGGCGCAGGCGGCGAGTGGGTGTGGGCGCGCAGGACCAGCGGTGAGGGTGCAGACCTCAATGGCTCCCGCGAGACACTCGAGGCAGAGGTCCGCCTCGAGGACTCCGATCAGGCCGCGGGCTCCTACATGCTCTTCTGCGGCGGCGATCTGCCCGACGGCGACTTTGACCACGAACACGACCATGATTACGACCACCATCACGACCATCCTGCGCATCCCGCACCCCCACGGCGTCGGGCGTCCGCTTTTGGCCCCGCCCCGGCCCCTGCCCGCCGTGGGCCCAAGCCCGCCGCACGAACGGATGCGGCGCCCTCGTCCACACCGTCGCGCTCCCACGGCGCAGGCACGGCGTCTGGATCGCCCGGGGCACAGCCGGCCCCGCAGTCGGCCCTATGGATGCCGAGTACTTCGATTGCAAGGCCGTAGCGAAGATGATGCAGAGCGCGTGCGGCTGCATACGCGAGGGTGTCGGATGCCGTGTCTGGTGAGCGTCTCTTCTTCGCCCAGCGTCCCCGTCTACTCGACTGCTCCGTACTCACGTCTTCTTGTTCCCAGTGGTAACACTCTTGGGACGATCTATACCCCCTGCCAAGCCGCTGGCGAGAGCCTGTTCACCTCATCCTCACTGTCCACCACCCGCCGCCCCTCCCTCGCCGCCCCTTCCCCGCGGCGCCCCTCGGGCCCCTCGTACTGGCTGCCCCCCGCCCAGCACGCCCGCGACCCCCCCGCGTCCCCCCTGCCCACCTCCCGCGCATCGACGGGCACGCCACCGGCCTTCGCCCCCAGCCCCAGCCCCGGCCGCGGCTCGCCGCGCCGCGCGATCTTCACCTTCTTCTCCGCCAACGTCCGCTCCGCGCCGGGCTTCACGTTCCCCGCGCGCGCGCCGCCCCCGGCGTCCCCCGCCGACTCGGACTCCTCCAGCGCGCCCGAGGAGCTGGAGGCGCGCCCCGCCGGCGCGGGCAGGCGCCTGAGCTCCGCGCTCGTGTTCTCCTCGCCCGCCGCCCCCGCCGCCGCGGCCGCTCGTGTCGCGCGGGTCTGCGCGGGCACCCGCGCGGCTCCAGTTTTGGGGCGCCACGGATGCGGAGGCCGTGCGGGCGCTGGACGATGCGCGCGCGGCGGACGGCGGGACGCGGGGCAACGTGGAAGGGGACGCGGATACGGATGCGGAGAGCGGGGAGCACGAGGGCGAGGGCGAGATGGGCGAGAAGCCGGCTGAGAGCGCGGGGCCGAGCGCGGGGGCGGGGGCGGGAGCGGGCGCTGGGACGGGGATTCGCGTGGGCGGGCGGGTGTGGCCCGATCGGTGATGGCTGCGTCTCGACGATGCTGCCGCCGCCGCCGCCGCCGGACACCGTGATGATCTATCGCTGACCGATTTATGACGACTTGTTTCTTGGATTTGGTGCTGACGCGCCTTTCGTGCTTTCTTTCCCTCCTCGCGACATGCTCACGACTCAATATTTACTACGCCGCCGCAAAGCAAAGCAAAGCGGCCCTAATCGTCCCGCGCTCGGATCCTTTGTTCCTGCTAATAAGTACCATCCCATCCCTTTACATCCCATCCCATCCCATCCCGCGGACGCTTTCTCTCTCTCTCGTCTCTCTCGTCTACGGACTCCGCCAACACGATTTACGCGGATATTTATCGCGGGTTGGCGTGCGCTTCTTACTTAGGTTAGTTCATGCAGACCGCGTTGCTCCTCTACATACCACCCAGGAATCTCTCCCACTGCATTGGCCGTGTTCGCTCTCCTGGGAGAGATGCGTGTGACGTCCGTGGCCGCGCCTCACACATGCGTCTGCGCACACGTACGTACGTCTACTAGTCCATACATCTATATCCACGTCCATGTCGCCCTGTTTCTGTGCCTAGCCCGTCCATATCATGTTTTCGATGCGTTTGATATGCATATCTCATATTTCGGAGAGCGGTTGTGCAACTCGTGCGCATGGACGCTGGCATAGTAAGTCTATGTGCGGTTTGCGTGAAGAAACTAGGGACAGCCCATTTCCGGGGTATTCGACGAGCGCACTAAACGTGCAGCTGAAATTAATTGGATGCGAGTGGCGAGGATCCGGAAGACGCACATCCGTCTTCCAACATCTCAGCGCCCCTTATCCGGCCCTCACGCCCTTGTATCATACATCCCCGTCGTTCGAAAGTCCTCTGGTTTCCTTTGTTCCTCATTGGCGAGTCGTCCGGCTCACGAATATCTCAATTCATTGACAAGATCACTGTACATACATACATCCCTTTACGTACCAGAACAATACCGACAAAGAACGCGAATGCTTTAGACTACGCGACGTGTACGACAGCGAAGAGCAAGTGTCACGGGTCGGACTTAAAAAACGGCAGATATACTACAACACAGATATGCAGGCAGTCTGAAGACCATGTGTGGGATGAAAATGGAAACAGAGAAGCAGACGCACGAACGCCAAATGAGATTAGACGCAGGTAATCTATGATGGTTGCACATATCGTGTCCATCAGCGACGCGAGGGCGCATTGTGCGGCTCGACATCCGCCCAGCTCGACACCTCGCTCCCTGGCACGGATGCCAAGTCGGAGACGTCTTCGTCAGTATCAAGATCGCTCGACGCGTGGGAAGGAAGCGCGAACACGCCCTCGTCCTCGCTCAGCACGCCAAAGTCCGAGTGCGCGTACGGCGGCGAGAGCAGCACGCCTGGACTGTGCGCCCCCGCCGGAGGGGAGGCCGCGCGCGAAGAGGATGGCGACGGAACAGCGGACGGCTGTGCGGACATCGAAGGGGACGTGCGCGCAGAGAGGACGTCGACGCTGATGCGTGGAGACGACAACGTGGGCGAGGCCGCGCCGCGTGGCGAGGACAGCGAAGGTGAGCCAGCAGGGGGCGTGTGGTAGTCAGACATGCCTGTGAACAGCGAGGATGCGAGCAGATCGGAGTCCGGACTCGAGGCGCGCGAGGACGGGGAGCGATGCGAGTCGGAAATGCTCCTGATGGTCACAGAGGGCGTGGTGAATGCGTTCGCAGTTTGCCATGTGGTGGTCGCAGTTGACATGGGGCTGGCGGACACGGAGCCAAGCTCGAAGGGCGATGATAGAGAGCGCTCATTGAGCGGGATCGTAAGCGCTTGGATGCTGCGCAGCGTGCTGGGAGGCGATGGCGGTAGTTGCGGATGCAATAATGGAGACTGTGGTTGTTCGAAGATGATGTCTGGTGTTCTTTGTGCAGAGATCGGCTTTATAGGCTGAACAGATATGGGATCGTGTATGTGCTATAACGATGTCCCCAGCATGGATCAGCCAGACAAACATGCCTGCATATACCATGCACTCACATCATCCATGAAGTTTGCTGTGCTCGTTGTCGTTCCTGTGTCGGAGACCTCCTATGCCTCAACCTGAGCCCCGACTGGTCCCGGTTCATGTCGACATTGCTCCTCCACTGATCGACCTCTCTGGAGACCAGCTGCTCCAGTTCGATCGGAGAACTCGAGTATTCAGAACCAAGTGAAGGTCTTCGCCTGGATAAGTTCCGCTCGCCGTATACAAGGAGCGCATCGCCGTCGTCGTCTGAAGAATCGGGGCCAGACCGGTGTGCAGAAACAGAAACCGGCGCCGCACTCTGTCTCCGGCGCTGCGCCCTCGCCCTACGCTGCTCTGCTATGTTTTCCTTCCATGCTGCCAGCTTTGGCCGCAAGTGAGGATCATAGACAAACTGGAAGACCGTTACCAATACACCATCAGATTACGATGTGGATAGCCAGAGCGTGCGCTTACTTGTTTGAAAGCTACGACAGCTACGGCGGTGCTCACGGCTACCACGACATAGATGGCTGGGCCAGGCATCCTCACTAGTGGAGGAGATGAAGAAAGATGTGGGGAAAGAGGGTGCTCATGGAGCAGCGCAGTATTGCCATTCGTGGATGCCGGAGTTGATCGAGATTTTCTTGCGTCAGCCTCGAGCCGAAGCGATCAAGCAGGCCCGAGCTCCCTCAGACCAAAGATCAGGCCTCAGGCCTCAGTTATGCCTTCATCGACTATATCTATTATTCATTGTCCGTGAGCAAAAAGTACTACAGCGACTGACCATGAGATAATGTCAAAACGAGAGAAAAAAAACGTCAAGTCCAGACCGGTAAGAAGAACGAGCGACACGACGAAGAGGGTCCGAGAATGTATGAACGTAGGCGTATTACTACTATGCGGGTAGAAGAGAGTGTTCGGAACGGGTCGACGACACAATCCATGACTGGGCTAAGATAGGCTGATGTACGATGCAAAGGGAGACGTGGACATGATGGATGCAGCGGGAGGATAACATGAGGCATGGTAAAGATGCGAAGGAGGCTCTAAGATTCAGAGAGGATCTTGTCGATCGACTCGTTCAAAAACGCTTTGCGAGACGTCAGGTCCGCCTTCGGGAAGCGGGCCATGATGGCCTCGCGTGCGGTTCTGGTACGCGCGATGGCACTTGATCAGCATGCAGGTTCGAGATGGGCGCGGCGGGGCACTCACTTCTTCGTAACGGTCATCAAGTCTTGCGTACTCAGGTAATTGCGTAGCGCCTGGGTGAGCTCCTCGTCCGATGGATCCGTGCTCATACTGGGCCCTGCGAACGGATTCACAGATGTCGCCATCGAGAACGTCGACATCGGCCGTTGCTGCATGCCCATGGACGGTCCAGCCGGGGCCACGCCTGTCACAGACGGCGCGGGTGACATGCCTCCCATACCCATACCGCCTCCGAACATGTTATAGTTGGTCATCACGGTGTTGCGAGGGCCATTCGGCATCATCCCGTACATGCTCCCAGAGTGCTGGTAAGGCATCGCCATCGCCATGGGCATCTGGCCTCCGTACTCGGAGCCGTTAGCCGACCCTGCGTATCCCGTACCGAAGGGCATGAACGGCAGCTGAGGCATGCCCCCGCCGTACTGCGACATCGCCTGCTGCCCACCGTGATGCGAAAGATTGCTGTGAGATACCTGGCTGCGAAGGTCCTTGTTGGACTGCATCGCGTTCGTGTCCCGGTAGAAATCGCCTGACTGGGACGCATGCATGTAGCTGCGAGGCGACTCTGGCCGCGAAGCAGGTGCCCGTGAACGCGCCTTGGTGTAGCCCGTCTCGCCCGAGCGATGCGAGCCGGTCTCCCAAGCCTCCGCTTCGTATTCTGGACAAACGTCAGCCAGAATAAAAGAGCCAGCCAGGAAATCCTTACCGCTGAATTTCTTGAGCGGAATCATCGAGTCGTCGAACTTTTCGTCCTCGTTCATGATAATTTTCTTGCTGTTGCCTTCACCGATGACCAAGCGAGTGTTACCCCAACCGAAGTCGTCCATGCACCAGAACGAATACACAGGAAGCAAGAAACTGTACACCGGATATCTGGAACCAATGTGAGGATGCAGAATAGGCAGATACCACGGCGACGTACGAATGATATAAACCACCATCCATCCAACCAACATGAATTCTCGTTTGACGATAAAGATGAGCGCCTGAAGAAACATTGAATTTAGCCGCTTTGAGGTTGGAGACGAGACACTGACCTGCAAGCCGTATACCGCAGCAATCATAATGATAGAGATAAGTGGCAGGGCGGCTTTGCCAGTGGCGACGGTAACAATCAGGTATACCAACTGCGTATCGCGACCGTCATTCAGCCGACACGCCCATCAAGGAGAACATCACATGGACTCACGTAAACGACAGTCGCGGGAAGGATCTGCAAAGGCACAACGTGAGACTCAAAAACCATCGCGCCGAGAGAAAAGCCAAACGCACCAAAGTACCCAGGAGATCGATGAACACGAAGAACCGCATCGAGAAGCAGCAGAAGCCGAACAGCTCAGGGAGGAGAACGAGCTCGCACAGGTTGTGCACCGTCGAGTTGATCCACCGACGACGCTGGGACAGCAGCACGCGCCAGGACTCAGGCGCCACGGTGTGCGCGAGGGCATCCGGCGTGAACTTGGTCTTGAACGTCGGGAAATGCTTCATGAGCAGCGTCGTGAGGAAACGATCTTCGCCGAGCGAGAGCAGGTTCTTCTTGTGCAGCGTGTCCACGTTGGGCTCGGAGTACTCGTCGATGATCCGGTTCGAGATGATGATGGGACGGCCCTTGTCAGCGGTACGGATGCGGTACATGGAGAAACAACCGGGCAAGCAAGTGACGGAGCCGAACAAGCTCTCGAAAGCCTTCGACAGATGATGCGAGATGTAATACTCGTAGACCTGTTTTGATTGCGAGGTGAGTATGCGCTTCTAGACGCGCATATATCGAGCATACCTGAATCATAGTCCACCAAGAACCTTCCTCGTTCTCTAACCTGGTCTCACCACAGATACCATGATGCTCGAATCGTCCGCAGTAGAAGCCACCAGACGGTTCAGAGAATCGGGAGTGACCGTCTGCGATGGCCCATAAATAACTGCATCTAACGCAGCGACGAATATACACGCACCGTATCGGCATCGACGGTGAAGATATACTCGTAGAACGCAGGGTCGATCCCAATGACGTTACGCATCTGGTGGTATATCTCCAACTCCAGCGGCGTCATGGGACTGTCGAAGTGGACCTTGTTCAGGTAGTGCATCAGCAAGATCTGACTGTCGCGCTTTCCGCGATTGCCAGGCTTCGACCGCTCCGTGGGCTTCCCGACCTTCACGATGACCATGTACCTGCACGCGACCGTGAAAAAAAGGCGGAATGAGCGACCGTTCGACCGAGCCCGGTTTTGTTTGATCACTCACGGGACGACGTGGCCTTGGAACTCGTACAGGCCAGAGTATACCTTGCCGTAGTTCAGCTGCTTCGAGCCCTCGCCGATCGACTTGAACAGCAGGGGCTCGGGATCGAGCTTCGGATCGACGCCGAGGATGTCCAGCACGATGCGCGGCGTGGTGCGGTCGTTGCCGCTCCCGATGATGTTGCCGTCGCAGATCATGAAGAGCAGCTTGCGCTTGTCGTCGTAGTTGAGGTTCGCGAGCGAGTCGATCGTCTTGCGCAGCGAGTCCTCGCCCTCGGTGTAGCACGGCACCTGGCAGATGACGAACTTGTCCAGCATCTCCGGGTTGCGCTTCCCGCCGAGCTGCAGAGCCGCCAAGACTGCAAAAAGGGAGGTCAGATCAGAAACCAGACGAACGCGAAGGGCTGGCCAGAGCGGGATCACGCACACTTGACCGCCATGGACGCCACGAGGATGATCGACGCCACGAGCAGGATGTAGTTGTTCGCCTGGCATCTCGCGGACTTGCGGAAGTCCGTCTTGCCGACGTAGAACACGTTGTTGAGGCAGTAGAAGTTCTGGTCGCGCGTGGTCGTGTCCATGCTCGCGAGCACCTTGTTCAGCGGCTTCGTGATGTCCTGGCCCGGCTGCTGCTGGAATATGTCCGTGATGTCGCTGTCGAGGAACGTGTACGAGGTCGTGTCGCCCGAGTGCTGGGTGATGGTGTAAAAGTAGTCCGTGAGGTCGTAGAGGTTGCCTTCGTAGATCGCCCACGTCCTTCGGGCGGCAGCAGCAGCAGCAATTAGCAAACTCAAAGCCAGCGACGGCTCGAGCACCGAGACTCACCTCGGACTGTCCTCGTCCTCGGCCGACGCCTTGATGGTCTTCGCGGTGTACACCAACGGCCCCTTGCGGTACTGCTTGAGGGTGCTCAAGAACCTGTCCGTGTACCAGCTGCTGTCGTGCAGCTTCGAGTTCGTGTTCGACTGCAGGTTCCCAGAGGTGTGCACGGCGGTGGGGATATCGGCGGTGAAGTTCGAGTACGACAGCTCGAGGTTCGTGTCCGAGACGAGATCGGGGCAGCCGAGCACGAGCGGCGGGGGGAAGTAGCCCGTGAGGTCCGTGCCGGCGAGCGTGGTGAGCGTGTCCTTGTCGTTGCTGTTCTCCCCCGAGATGTCGCTGTGCTGCCGCTGCACGAAGTTCGTCACGTCGTACACCTGGCCCTGGATCGTGACCCAGTAGTCGTCCGTCCCGGTGTGCTCCGCCACCTCGTTGAGCGACCACGCCTTGTCGAAGTTCGGGCAGAGCAGGCGCCCGAACTCGACGATGTAGAACACGACGATCGCGTTCAGGAGGAAGATGAGCGTGAAGATCGCGACCTTCTCACGCCACGCGAGCCGCACGTCCGGGCGCTTCATGCGGCCCACCGAGCTGAGCAGGAACGTCGGGATCCACCACGTCGTGCCCCACACGATGTACAGCCACGCGCGCCGGATGCCGCTCGTGGGCACCTCCTCGACCGCGTTCGGCGCCTCCTTCACGATCAGCCCGCCCTCCTTCGACGATCCGTCCGGCGGCGTGTTCTCGCCGGGGTACTCCTTCTTTCCGTATTCGGATCCCCACGCGCTGTCGCCCTCGCTGTAGGGCGGCATCTGCTCCTGCCGGGGAGTCAGCAGCCCGCCCTGGCCGTACTCGGGCCCGTTCGGGTCCCGGTACTGGGTCCCGCCCGTGCCCGTGCGCGCGAGCAGCAGGTTGTCCGCGCTCTCCGCGTAGCCGCCATGGGGCTCGAAGCGTGCGTCCTGATGGGTATACTCGGTGTTGTCGTCGGGCAGCACGCTGTCGCCGTCGTCGCCCTCCTGGGACGCCTTGCGCTGCTCCTTCTCGACCGCCCGCAGACCGTCCTCGACCGACTTCCACGCGCCGAACGAGAGCCACACCATCCTGTGCCCCACGACGTAGTCCGCGCCCTCTCTCCACCCGTTCGCCTGCGCGCACTGCCGTATCCGGTCCTCCTCCGTGCCCTGCATCGTCGGCACGTAGCGCTCGCAGAACTGCAGGTGCTCAAAGTCCACCATAAAGTCCGTCCTCCGCCGCGCGACCATGTCCGGGAGCAACAGCGACCGGATCTGGGCTTTCACCCGGCGCTTGTCGAACGAGTTGGGGGAGCCAGAGTCGTTCGGCCGGATGCACGACACCGTCCACAAGCGAGTGCGATCGAGGCTGGCCACGATCTCGGAGAGGGTAAAGTTGAGCTGGGTGGTGATCGGGTAGACCTTTGAGGGGTCCAGCTGTGGGTGCTCGTCGCCGGTCTGCGCGGACAGAGGCGTGGGGTGCCGCAGCGGTCTCGACGACACCTGCGCCTGAACGATGGTGTTCTCGTCCTTGGAGTGCTTTTCCGCGGCGAGACTGGGCCCCGAGAACAGCTTCGACACGAACGAGTCGGTCGAGTTGCGCAAGAGGGTCACGAAGGCCGAGTCGAGGATATCCGAGTCCTTCTGCACGAACCCGGACGTGTCGTACGAGCAGCTCCCCGCGTAGTGGTTGATGCCGAACAGGTTGCGCTCCGAGGCCCCGCCGACGCTCGGGCTGACGACGAACGACGCGTGCACGCCGAACTTGGCGACGAGGTCCTGCACCAGGTCCTCGTCCATCTTGTCCCCGCTCTTCCCCGACTTGTACGACGAGCACGCCTTGTTGAGCACGCCCAGCATGCCGCCGGGCTTCTTGTGCGCGCGCTCGCTCAGCTGGGCGCCGCGCAGCAGCTCCATGCACGCCGAGTTGTCCATCACGGTGATCGCGGGCAGCGCGAGGCCGTCGCCCGTCAGCTGGCCGTTGAGGCCGACCGCGTCCTCGAACAGGTTGCGCAGCACGTACGAGTGCATCGCCTCGTCCGCGAAGTGGATGCAGAACTCGTCGAACCCGTTCTGGCCGTACGCGTGCACGAGCGGCGCGCTGCCCGAGAACATCACGGACCCGGTCTGCGACGGGCCGCGCGACTGGAAGCCGGGCTGGTCGACGAGCACGATCTGCGAGTGCGGGGGCGGGTCTTGCGCGCCGGGCGCGACCCGGTGGTTCGCGGTCTCGACGACGAACGCGAACAGGATGGCGTACAGGTCGCGGACGAACTGGTCGCGCTGGTGCGCGCTCTGCTCCGCGTCCATGAGCACGGTGTACAGCTCCTTGCGCACGTAGCTCGTCTTGTTGGTCAGCGTCTGGGCGAGATCCTCCGACGTGACTCCCAGCAGGCGCGCGATTTGATCGAGCACGAGCGGGGTGGACACGTATGCCGAGACGTCCCGCGCATCGCCCTCGCCGAACTGGAGGTTGCCGAGGAGGAGGATGGCGACGACGAGGCTGAAGATGGAGGCGACGTGCTTCGGCTTGAAGCCCAGGGTGCGCATGGCCACGCGCAGGTCGTCCATGGCGATCGCGTCGTCGCTGAAAGGGCCCGAAGGAAGGCGGTAGCAGCCGGATGAGGCGAGAAGTGCGTAGTCGGACGGGTCCTCCAAATTGAGGGCATCGCGCTCGCTCGGGGTGGCGCCGGCGAGCAGCTGGTAGAAGATGTGGTAGGTGCGCTCCTCGTGGGTGAGGCGGTTGAGGCGGGTCTTGTCGAGCCCGTAGGTGAGGACCTTTGCGCCGCTGAGGCGGCCGCGCTCGTTGAAGTGGAGCTCGAAATAGCGGCCGTGCCGCGAAGCGTTGGGGTTGAGGAGGGTTTTCGCGTTTCCGAAGGAGTCGAGGAGGGGAGTGAGGGCCTTGATCTGGTCTGCGAGCCTGGACTCGCGCTTCGAGTGGGCGGAGAGCCTGAGGACCTGGTTGACGAAGAGATCCTTGCTGAAGGATTTGCCCGCGCCAGTGATCCCGCTGAGAAGAAGAATTGGAAATTGAGCACACATCGGGGCAGGGTGGGATGACGAGCGTGCTGTCCGTCTCCAACGGTGCTCCACAGACGAGAGACTCACCGAAAGAGGACGGCCTGGGGCTGGGTGCGGCGCCTCATGAGCAGATAGACCTTTGCGGCGAGGTCGTAGAGATGGGGCTGGAGGGCCTGGGTGGAACCAGCCACGGCGAGAGAGGTGTCCTTGTAGGACCGCTCTTCGTATTCACTCGCGCTGGCCTGGTTTGTGCTGGCGAGGGCCTTGTAGGGGTTGATTGCGACGAGGTTTGAGGCATTTATTTTTGAGAATGGGAGGTCGGAGCGAAAGCGAGCTTGGAGGACGGCGAGGATGGCGTCGTCGGTGGGGTAGACGGTTGCGGAGCCCGACGAGGACACAAGGTCGACGAGGTCGCCCGAGGACACAGCTGGGGGAGCCGATGAGGAGGCCATGGCCTTGAAAGGAGAGAGAGGAGGCGGCCTCTTGGGGAGACAGAGCGAGTGGAATGGATGGCAAAGGCGGTAGGGCAAGCAGCAGCAGCAGCAGCAGCTCTGGCCTTGAAACGCAGCCCCGCTCCCACGCGGCCCTCGCCGGTTGCCCTTCCCGCTCGGCCTCGCTCCCCGGCTTCTCCAGTGCCAGTCAATAAATATATTGTATTGGCTACCGACAACTAAAAAAACGTATACAGTCCGTCCTCACGCCTCCGCCTCCGCCGTCGCCGCCTCTGCACTGCCCTCCCCTTCCCCGCCCTCAGGCTCCGAGCTTGCTTTTCCTGCCACGCGCCGCATCAGTACTTATTGCAATCACACGCACTGCCGCAACCCACCTGCGTCGCCGTTCAGCTCAATCAGCGGCTCCACATCGACGGCGCCGCCCTCGCCCGCCAGCGCCTCCGCCCAGCCCTCCTCGAACAGATCAGGCTGGTCACGTGGCGACGCGATCGCCCCCGCGATCTTGGGCCGGCCCTTGCTCTTCAGCTCGTCCCGCCAGGCGTCCACCACCGCCCCCACCTGGCTGTGATAGAACACGCGGGCGTCAGCAAAGCGACGCGACGCGGACGGCGACGCGAGCGGCGACCTTACCTCGGCGCATACGTCCGCGCAAACAGCGCGGCCTCGGGGGCCCGGTGCGTCTTCACCAGCAGGTCCACGCACGCCTTCGCGTCGCCCAGCTGCAGCAGCGACGCGAACGCCAGGTTGTTCTGCCCCTTGTCCACTGCCAAACGCCGCACCCCCAGAACACACACGCCGTCAGCCGCCATCGCACACCGCAGGCAACCGCCGTCACGCACCCGCTTTCGCAGCCAGCGCCTCGAGCCCCGCCCCGTCGCCGATCGACAGCAGCAGCAGCATCAGCGCGTTCAGGTCCCCCGCCTTCTCGAAGCACTCCCGCGCGAGGTCGAACCGCCACACCGCGAGCGCGCGGTCGCCGACCGCCTTCCACTTCGTCTCCGCCTCCGCCTCCGGCACCGTGCGCGCGATCGCGAGCGCCGAGTCCAGGTCGTCCAGCTGCAGCGACAGGTCGAACTTGTGGTCCGCGTCCGTCGTCACCTCCAGCGCGAGCTCCTTCAGATCTGCAAAGAGCGCGGGCGTTAGTGGCGGAGATGGGCACGGGAGATGCGGCTGACCTCGGCCCTCCAAGAAGCGCGCGATCTTGTTCCGCTGGTCTTTGGGCACGTTGGGCAGGATCTCGGCTGCAGCGTCCATGTCGCCCCGCAGCACGGCCGTCTGGTATTCGATGACGTTCAGCGCCAAAGCGTACCCATAGACGTTCATGTCCTTGTCCGCGACGTATACCCGATTGTGCGCGGGGATGTATCCCAAGAGCGACATCGGCCTAATGAAATAGCATCGGCGGTGTGCACGCGCGAACGAAAAGAAAGCAACATACCGGTCAAACTGCGTGATGGGGTACGTCTCGGAGCCCACGAAGTAGTTGAGCCGGTGGGCGGCATTCGTGTAGATGAAGCAGTCGCCGATCCACTTGGCCGTCTTGACGCTGCGCGCAAAAGTCGAGTCAGCGTGCAGTGTGAGATGCGGAAGAGGGAAACGCACTTCTCAGATACCTCCCCGATGACCTCGAACGCCTCTTCCACGCCTTCGTCGCCGATCTCTGCCCCCTCCTCCAGCTTCGCGTTGTATGCGTCCCGATCGAACCGCAGGATGAAGAACGAGTCCTCAGCGGCGATCGCCACCAGCGTCCCCGTGTTCGACCAGTACACCTACGAACGAACGACGTCACCCTCAGTCGCATACAAAAAAGCACACAGCCCCGACGCACATTTTTCGACTCGACGTCGATCCTCCGGACGATCTCGCCGGTCTCCCAGTCCCAAAAGACGACGAAGCCGCTGCCGCGCGCGCCGAGCAGCGTGCCCCCGTGCAAGCTCTCGATGCTCCACGAGCCGACGCCCTTCATCCCCGCGCCGCCGCGCTCCTTGAAGTTCTTGTACACCCGCACCTTCAGCTTCCCCTCCAGCACCGCGTACGTGTTCGAGTCGCCCGCCCACGCGAACGAGCTCCCGTTGCCGAAGGACTTGTTTCGCCACGCGAGCGCGGTGTAGTTGATGTACTCGCCGTCGCCGACGACGGTGACGAACCGCCCGTTGGGGGAGTGCGCGATGGACGTCGGGAAGATCTCGGTGGAGCCGAGCTCCTTGATCGAGAGCGAGAGGCGCGCGCCTTCTGTGAAGGCGTCGTCCGCGATCGTCTGGAGGTTCGAGGAGAGGACGGCGTTGTTCGGATGTAGATGAGCTTTCCTGCGGGGTCCATCGAGAACGTCGGCTCGTCACGGCCCAGCTGGTGTGTCTGGTGAGCCAATGATCGGCGAGGCCAAAGAGGGATAGCTACCTTGATCACCACGGACCCTTCATCGAACCCGACGGCGACCTCGTTGGCCTCTTTCCGCACCGCGATGCACCACGCGCGCTCCAGCCCGTAGCTCAGCGTGTTCTCCAGCCGATACGTACCGCTGTTCCAGATCTTCACCGTACCGTCCTCGCTGCCGCTGACGATGATCGGGAGGTTGGGGTGAAGACGGCGAAGGAGACGTTGTTGGTGTGGCTCTCCATCGTCTGGACGCAGCTCTTGCTGAGGTAGTCCCAGACCTTGACCGTCTTGTCGTCGCCGGTCGTGACAAGGTACGGCTTGTCCGCGCCGGGGTAGAACTCGACGTAGTTGACGCCCTTGTCGTGCGCCTCCATCGTGAAGTTGGGCACCGACGAGCCGAGAGACCAGATCTTGACCGTGCGGTCCAGACACGCGGAGGCGAACGTGTTGGCGTCTTTGGGGTTGACGGCGATGTTCATGATATAATGCGTGTGCCTTCGTACGACTGCAAGCCCACCCGTCAGCCTCAGTCCTCTCGCAGGACCCGCCCGACGTGTGTGTGTGTGTGTCTGGGTGCGCGCACGCATCCACGCACGCTGCGCGACTCACCTGGATACACTTCCAGTTTTGTCCCAGTCCCACGCCTTGATGGTCATATCATCGCTCCCGGTGAGCACGATGCTCGCGCTCGGGTGGACCGTGAGGCACCGAATGTAGTCGGGGTGCGCCTCGAACGCGGCGACCTTTTCGTGCGTGTTGTAGTTGAAGACGCGCAGCTGGAAGTCGTCCGAGCCCGCGACGAACCAGTTCTTGCGCGCGATGAAGCGGCAGCAGCGCACGGGGACCTCCGCGATCTCGAACGTCTTGACGAGCGCGCCCGTGTCGTGGTTGTAGATGTTGACGTTGCCGTTGTAGAGGCCGACGAGGAGCCATGGCTCGGTGGGGTGGAAGTCGACCGCCTTGACGCGGTCCGACCGGTTGAATTGTTTGCGCTGGGGACGGGGTCAGGCGCGTGGGCGGGTGAGCGGGGCTGGCGACTCACGGACACGTCCAACAACATCGGGTTCAGGAGATGGATTTACGGGCTGAGCGCTGTGTGCGGTGTGCCGCTGGTCGTGCCAGTCGAGCACATCCGAGAAAGGAAACACAACGTGGCACCCATCTCGCCTCCTCCTTTCCTTCCTCGCTCCCCCACACTCACTCTCCACTTTCATGAATGTTCTGCGTGCACATCACAGGCTTGAATAAATCGCGTCTTGTGACCAGAACATGCCTGATCGCTGTGATGATGTCATATTGGTTTCTCCAGTGCTGTATCGACGACCAGCGTTTGCACAAACCTGCCCATCCGTTGAAAAATAGACACCGGCCTCTAAGCACCGACACCAACCTCTAGAGCACCCGTAGGTTCGAATGGCCCAGACAAACTTGCTGCCTTGCTCGGGCCTCACCTCGTGCCGACCACGCGCTTCTTTACATTTCGATCCACCATGCGTCGTCCGAACCCGGCATAGCCATGGTACGACGCCCTCACATCCCTTCGTCCGAGCACATCAGTCACAGCTATGCAAAGCACCGATGCTCGCCGTTTACCTCGACGAAACCTGCAGGCAGCTCTTCTGATAATACGCCCTCCACGATCATCTGCGTCGCACGTCCCCCTCTTGACCATCTCTCTCCAAGCATCCTCCCGTCCGGAGCCCCTCCTGCGTTTTCGCCCTCCCATCCAGCGCATACAGAACCTCTGCTCCCATTGCTAACCTTCGCCGACAATGACGTCGTCGCATCCGTCGAAAGGGTCGATGCGCTCGCGGATGGGGTCGCTGATGCGAAGGACCTCTTCGGGCCTCTCCTTCACCAGACCCAGCTCCCCCTCCCGCTCGTCAACCGAGTCGCTCAGGCTGGACTCCGCGTCCCTGGCAACCGCGTCTCTCAACGACCACCACAAGCTCCCGAGCCCCGTCCCCGAGTCCCCCGCCCGCGAAGGCGCAGCCGAGGCCGCAGAGGCCCTCGGGCCCTCCCCCCTCGCCGCGCTCCCAATGACTGCGTCGGAGCCGATCGACATCCCTGCTCCAAAGGCTCGCGAGCCAGACGTCATGCCGTGGGCCTCCGCCAACGTGGTCGCGACCCCCGACCAGATGAGCGTGGTGGGCTCAGTCCCGGCGACACAGTCTGCCGGAGACACAGAAGTGCACGAGGTCGCGCAGAGCGAGCGCGCGGGGACGTCGGAGGGGAGCATGGACTCCCACTCCCACTCCCACTCTCACTCTCTCCGCAGGGCGCAATCCGAGGGCCCGCCCGCCACGGAGATCGTCGCGGCGCCCCGGGGCCAGTCGATGGACGTGCAGGGGCCCGCGCCGGACAGCAGGCCAGAGATCAAGCCGGAGCCCGCTCCAAAACCCAATCGCGCCCCTTCCGTCACTCACAACCCGTGGCTGGCGTCCGGATCGACGGCTTCGCTCGTGAGGGGTGCGCAGCAGCATCCAGCCGGCGACGCCAGCCCCGCTCTCGCAGATGCCGTTCCAGACTCCGAGGAGACCACCAGCGCGGTGGCGACACCCCGGCCCATCGAGCACCCCAGCTTGGAGCAAGGCCTCGCGAGGAAGAAGTCCGTGGCGAGCATCGCGTCGAAGCCGAGGACACGCACGTCTACAGCCTCGTCTCAAGCGCGTCTCGTCGCGCCAGGGTTGATCGTCAATGGGAGCATATCACCGAAGCCCAGCAAGTCTTCGCTGGCACCGTCCACTCACAAGACGGACGATACGAAGCATGTGTCGATCGCACAGCCAACTTCGGAGGACCACATGCGAGAACGCGTTTTGCCCGGGTATGCATTCGGTAGCTCGAGCTCGCTACTTGTGGCTGATCAGCTTTCTCTGGCAGTGGATACGAGAATCCGTTTGCCGACCCAGACGCTTCGAGCCCGTCTTTCATCGATATACATTCTCCTGCACACGATAAATTCGATATGCCGCAGTGAGTACTCGTCGCGCTTGTCGGCGCAACAAAAACGTGACGTATACTTGGTAGACCATCCACCGCGGAGGCCTCTCAAGAGCAGGCTGCACCTGCACCGGCTGTCATGCCGGTCCCCCAGCACCGGGATTACATGTATTCCATGTTCGTTCGCTTACCTTGTGCACTTTTTCTTATGCTGACTCCTCGACAGTCCGCGAACAGTCCCATCTAGCTATGCCGGTCGCAGCATGCTCAACTCGCCCATGGATCATGTCGAGTATGACACAGAGTGAGTCATTCTTGTCTCCTTCCGCGCTCGCTCGCTCATACCCCTTGTTTAAAGCGAAACTCGACCTCTCCTTCGCCGCCCTTCCACACCCTCGTTCCCAGCGCCTGTGAAAGACGCGCAGCCTGTAGCTATCTACTTCCGCCCAAGCGACACCTCCATCTGGCCTGTGCCATCGCAGAGCTTCGAAGCCTCCGGATGGAGAGAGCACGTCCTGCCTGACAGCTCCGTTTACTTCTCCCACGCCCTCCTGCACGTCACGACGGATGTCGACCTGCGCAACCCCGGCAAGTTCGAGGTGGTCTCCGCGTTCCTCGGTGGTGGCGGCAGGGGCGGCGATATGGCGCTACCCCCGGAAGGCTGGGAGCTGTGGCTGCGGGACGCAGGCACCGCGAAGCAGGAGTTCGTGCCGGCCAGGGCGTGGGTGCACCATGCGATGAGAGCGATCTCCCTGGAGCAGCCTCCGATGCATTCCAATGAAATTCATATCCCTGAAGAAGACAGTGAGTATATGGGCGCGTCCATGCTAATGATATGCGATCGACGCTATGCTGATCTTCGCCGTTTAGGGCTCGATATGGAGAGTCGCTACTGGTCGTTCATCGAAACGCATCCGGCTCATATGCCTCTGCCTCCGAGCTCCCTTGCGGAAGCCATCGATATCTTGACATGGTCGTATACAGGTAATGTTGATCGATGGAAAACGCTTCGTAGCACCTCTGAACTTCCATAGATCGACTTCTCCCCTCTTCACATCCAACACCGCCACCTTTCAGCCAAGATGAATGTCAAGAACTCATGGGCCTGCTTCGCTCGCTCGATGGTTAGTCACCGCCACGGCCCAGTCACCGTCGTGCTTTTGGCTGACGAATCATGCAGGCCCGCCGAGCTCTCCGACACAGTCCATGGTCCGCACTCGTATCATAGCAAAGATTCTTCTGCGCATCAGTATGTCCTATTGATTCCATGCTTCTTCTCCATGCTCAAAGTCATTCAAGCTGCATGGCGCCAAGGGCACCCCATTCCTAGCCGCTCCTCGGATGGTAACAAGGGTGTTGTACAGACGCCACACCACACACCATTTCGCCGCACGTTCCCGGACTTCATCATCTCTTTGTTGTGCTTGGGCCTCCCTTATCTCTTCTTGGACCGCTCACAACACCACACCATCGACACGGAGAGCGGACTGCGGAATGAGGCTGGTCCTATGCTCATTGTTGGTGCTTGCGCCTGTCTTATCGTGAGTGATCGTACCAGCTGGTCTTTTCGTGGAAGCCATGCTGACTTCCGGGCGCAGGCGGCTGTCATTCTCAGTGCTTCCGTGACGTTCATTTCGCTCCCTGGATTGGACGACGTCACTCGTGTAGCCGGCTTCGTAGCCATCATCCTCTCGGCCTCGAGCATGATCTCGGCAGTGATCGCCCTGTTCCGCTACAAGAGCGACATCGAGCGGAATACGACGTATCATGCCCACGAAGGGATGATCGTTCTTTCCGTGAGTCGCTTTAGATCACGCCACGGACCCGATCGTGCTCATGTCTGTGCGATACGTTACACAGAGACGAAGCGTCCTTCTTTCACTCCCGCTTGTCTTTCTCATATGGTCTATTGCCGCGTTTGTCACGGGTGTCGCCCTCTATGCTTTTCGCGGGTTGAGTGTCAGTAACGTCGGCCAAACCCTTCGCCACTTTGACGAGTACACGCGGTGGGCCGTGGTCGGCACCATTGGGGGGTTGGCTGGTATGCTGATCACATCTGCGTTGCTCATTCATTGGTGACTCGAATTCATCGCTGGCTGATATGTGTAGCTTTATCCCGAACATGTGTATTTATGTCCATGAACATGCAGCAAATAAATTATTGACTGTCTGATAGTGTGAGCCACTTCAGAAGAGAGGTTCTTGCGATGGATCGCCGCTGTGTGGCGAACCTTAACCTCGATCGCATGTCTTGCCATGGGCCACCACACCGCCATTGAGTTACAACCGACTGAAACTGAATTATCTTGTCAAAAACTCGATCACCTGTCCTTCGTTATAAATCCTGAGACGAGCCCATCTCTCAGCTTCCTACACCAACTTCAACCGACGACAATGGCTCAAGACGGCATGACAATACTTCGCCAGCCTCCCTTGTCGCTCTTCAAGGCCCATATCTATAATGTTGTAGTGACATTTGGTTATGTGTTTCCCCTATACCTCACGAAGCATACCCGTATTTCGTTCTCCGCCTCTCCTAGCGCTGGTGTCGGGAGAGAGCGCGTCAAGCAACCGGAAGAACGCTGGAGAGATGATCCCTCGGTCATTAAGGCAAGGCTACTTTCTGCTTCAATCAGCACAGCTGTCGCCTGTGGATGGGCTTATGCAGTCATCAGATATATTTGGAAAAGCTATATCCCTGTGCGTTTCTCCATCTTCTCGTCTGTGCGGTCTTATCTAGACGTCTCGTTCTCAGGAGGACACACCTTCGTGGAGTTTCATCAAGCCTCGTTTGGGGTTGACATTGCATGGCGACACTATCCTGGCGTACCTGGTCACCCCAGCACTCTTCATGGGGCCTTTATATGTCCGATATCTTCAAGGGGAGCTTCCCTTCAAGCGTTGGACCTTCAATGACGTTCGAGGCACGTTCTTCACCTGGACGGGATTCAGGAACTTCGTTGTCGTACGCTCATTCATGCTTGACGTGGTTACTTCCATTCAACTGTTTTCTGCGCCCAGGGACCGGTTACTGAAGAACTTGTGTGGCGATCGTGTATCCTCGCTATATACCACCTTGCGGGCGTATCGCGGAACTTCTTGATTTTCTTCACCCCCGTCTCGTTTGGTGCAGGTTCGCGTCCCATTGTATTTCTGTCTGTTTACGTCGCCCCTGACACGTCCGTCCCACAGCTCACCTTCATCATGGATGGGAGACATACTGCCGTTATGGACAGACCCGTCAAGCTCTTCAACGCGCAATTATTGTCACCCGTGCGTGCCTCTGATATCGCCGTTTCTAGAACACAACCCGATTGATGCACTCCATCCAGTCTTCCAGTTCACTTACACAACCCTGTTCGGGTTTCACTGCGCGTTCCTGTTCCTTCGCACGGGCTCCGTTTTCCCTCCCATCGCCGCTCATGTGTTTTGCAACCTGATTGGTGTGCCACATTACAGCTCAGAGGTCCAGTGGCATCCAGAAAGGCGTCAACGTACGTGTCAGTTTTTTCAGCCAGGGACAAGCAACATACTTCTTTTCTTTTTCAACAGAGATCAGAGCCATGTATCTCATGGGCATCGTGGCATATATTCTCACCATGCGCTACTGGACGCTGGTAGATGATAGTTTATTTTGGTTTGCAAGCGCCTCTCATGCTTGGTGATTCTCAGTCGATGCTGTGACTCTTGTGCGCGGAGCATTCCTTGGTGGGCGCTGTGTCTCATTTAGAATAGAAGACATCCGGATCTATTGGTTATCTAAAGCGAGAATAGCTGCTTGAAAGCTAGACAGCCTTGATTTCAAGACTCATAGAACACTAGGTTGACATGACCAGCCCTTTCAAGATGAGCCGGTCCACACGCACATACCCCACAACTGAAGAATGGTATTGAATGGTTTCATAGGCCGGAATGATTGATTCTCTGAAGCTGGAACACTCGTGTCCATTTGCGCCAGCGACGGGGTCTCGCGCAGCGCTCAAAATAGACGCTCTGTCATTGGAACGTCGGTGAGCGCTTTCGGGCCTGGCCTCTTTTTCCAACTTTGCAAGGATCCCCGAAGACTCGCCGGCTCGACATGTTTGCCAGGCGCGCACCTTGCGCAGATCAGGTCGGTGTCCCAACCGTCGATCGAGTATATAAAGCATGGGGATGCGATGCATGTTTTGAAACATTCAAGGCCTCAGACGCGACTCCCTCATCTCCTTTGCGCCTCCCTGATCAGATGGCTGATCATCTCGACAATCAGAGTATCCGCGGGGTCAGGCTGCCTGATCACCATACCTCCTCGCCCCCAGGTTTATCAGTCGATGAAGTTACTCATGATCTAGTACCCGACCTTCTCAAACCGCCCGAAGGCCGCATGACGCATCTCATAAACATACTGAGAGCTTGGTTCGGATGCCACACTCTTTGGCGTAGATGCACCTTTTGACTTTGAGAAGGTGATGCTCGAGGCCGCGAAAAGGTACGTAGCGAGAGAGTGCCATTAGTTTCACGACTTATTTTGTTTGAAGGCAATCAGCGTCTGGTATCCGAACAAGGGAGCTCGGTGTCATGTTTAAAGATCTTTGTGTAGTCGGTCTTGGTTCTTCAGTAAGCTACCAGGCCACTTTCGGTTCTCTTTTCAATCCAGTGCATGCATGGATGCACTGAAAGATCGGCGCAACCCCTCACTGAGAACAATTCTCTCCGGGTTTGAAGGCGTTGTCCGCCCTGGCGAAATGCTATGTGAGTTGGTTTGATGCTGTAATCACCCTATCGTGTGCCTAGTCACGATCTGACTCAAGACAGTGGTCCTAGGAAACCCGGGTTCAGGGTGTAGCACGTTTCTGAAGACTCTAGCAAATCAACGCGGGGAATATCACTCGGTTCAAGGCGACGTTTGCTACGATTCATTTACCCCGGAATATATTGCTAAACATTTCCGTGGAGATGTAGTGTACTGCCCTGAAGACGACGACCACTTTCCTACACTTTCCGTCGACGACACGCTACAGTTCGCAGCGAAAATGCGTACGCCACAACATCGCATCGACAACATGAGCCGAAAGCAGTTCATACATTATATTACTACCATCCTCCAGACGACTTTTGGGCTCTTACACGTAAGGAAGACTCCAGTCGGGGATGCTGCTATCCGTGGAGTGAGCGGAGGGGAGAAAAAGCGTGTTTCGATCACTGAGATGCTGGCTATTCGAGCTCTCCTTGGCGCATGGGACAAGTAAGTCCCCATCGAATAATGAATGCAACACATGCCTGACCTCTGCTATTGTTAACAATACACAGCTCAACCCGCGGTCTCGACGCATCGACGGCCCTCGAATTTGCTCGCACGTTGCGTATTGCAACACATACAGCACGCCTATCCACCATTGTATCCATTTACCAGGCCGGCGAATCATTGTACGGTCAGTTTGACAAAGTGTGTGTGATCTACGAAGGTCGCATGGCGTATTATGGGCGCGCCGATCGTGCAAAACAATACTTCATCGACCTTGGCTTTGAGCCCATGGCCAGACAAACCACCGCCGATTTTCTTGTCACAGGTACGAACCGCGAGCGTCTAGGATATTCATACCGTGCACTACGAGAATGAACACAGTGACGAATCCTGATGTGCGGATTACACGGCCTGGTTTTGAGAATCGCGTACCACGGACGGCTGAAGAGTTCACGGAGCGTTTTCTTGCATCGAACGCATCCGCCGATAATCGTGCTGACATGAAAGCCTATGAAGCGGAATTCATAGGACAGGGACCACGTGCACTAGCATACAAGCAAAGTGCATGGGCAGAGCGCGCTCGCACCCATAACAAAAGCAGCTCGTATACGATTTCGATATTCATGCAAATAAAGGCCGTAGTGGCACGCAGGATGCAAATATTGAAAGGAAGCTGGCTTCAAGAGGCCATTCGGATCGGGTAATTATTCAGGATCTCTAGACTGCATTCTCGCACTCTTATTATGAATTACCTCGACAGCGCGTTTTTATTCGAGTCGATTATCGTTGGCACGGTATTCTACAAAACTCCTGGAAATACGTCTGCATATTTCTCTCGTGGAGGCGTACTTTTTTTGTGAGCTTTGTCTTGCCAGCCTCCGATGATTATCTTGACTAAAACCTCCGCAGCGCGCTGCTTTTCGCTACACTCACTTCTATGGCTGAAATCCCGGCCCTGTTCAGTCAGCGGCCAATTGTCCTAAGACATTTCAAAGCTGCCATGTATCATCCATTCATCGAAGCGATTGCCATCACTGTTGTTGACATACCCATCACCTTGCTGAGCATGCTGATCTTCTGTGTCGTGCTCTACTTTCTTGTCGGCCTGCAGTCAACAGCAGGGCAATTTTTGTGGGTTTCCCTAAATGTGTCGCATCAAACATCCAGCTGACTATGTGACCAGCGTCTTCTTTTTATTCACTTCTGCGATGACCTGGACAATGAAGACGGTATTCCGTGCCATTGCCGCAGCATTCGATTCACCTGCACCAGCCCAGTCAGTCGCGGGAGTCGCATTCCTTGGTGCTGCATTCTACACTGGCTATACCCTTCCGAAGCCGTCTATGATCGGTGCGCTGAGATGGCTCACCTATATCAACGTGAGTGTCGTTGCAGCCAGTACTATTTAGGGTGATTACTTACCTCGCTTTCATCTTAGCCACTTAGATACGGCTTTGAGGGTCTCATGACCAACGAGTTTCACACCCTTGATGGGGCATGCTCAACACTTGTCCCGAGCGGTCCTGGCTATGAGAACGTGTCCCTTGCGAATCAAGTATGCACCATTGTCGGCTCTCTTCCTGGACAGGCAGTCGTAGACGGAGGAAGATTCCTCGAGCTCTCGTACGGCTATTCTAACCAATATCTTTGGCGAGTAAGTAACACGGCTCCTCTATAAACGTTTCATTCTAAGTTTGGGCCATCTATCCCAGAACTTCGGAATTGTCTGTGCATTCGGTCTATTCTTCTTCTTCTTGTTCCTGCTCTTCACCGAGATCAACACTTCGGCGTCAAGAAATACATCGGTCTTACTCTTCAAGCGAGGGTCACGATCCCCTTAACTCCCACTGCGGGTGTGAAGGCGGATGAGGAGAAAGGTCAAACAGAAGAATACAGGCCCGGACAAGTCAATGCCGAATATGCCGCGGAGAAGGCCTCTCAGGATGTGCCCTTATCGAACGATGTTTTCACCTGGCATAATTTGCAGTACGATGTCCCTGTAGCTGGAGGTACTGTTCGCCGTCTGTTGGACAATGTGTCTGGATATGTTACGCCGGGAAATCTAACGGCGCTTATGGGAGAGTCAGGCGCAGGCAAGGTTAGTCCACGCTGAGATAACTGACGTTTTTGATATTTAAGTGATCTTGTCCATACTAGACGACTCTTCTGAATGTTCTCGCCCAACGATTCACGACCGGTGTGGTAGCTGGGGATATGTTTGTTAATGGACAACCGCTTCCAGTAGATTTCCAAGCTCAGACGTCAGTCATCTCCACACTGAGTCAGTGATCATTTACTCATGATGGTTTTTATCTGCAGGGGATACTGTCAACAAACGGACACACACCTCCCAACAGCCACTGTCCGCGAAGCGCTTCTGTTTTCTGCAAAGCTCAGACAGCCACCTTCCGTTCCGCTCACAGAGAAGGAGGCCTAGTGAGCTATGGTCCGGCTAATTTCGCGACCTATACTCACACTCAGACAGCGTCGAACAGTCTTGGAGATGTGCGGTCTAGAACCTTTGCGGACGCAATTGTGGCTCCCTCGGGGTTGAGCAAAGGAAGCGCACTACTATCGGTGTCGAACTAGCAGCGAATGTCAGTCATCTTCTCGTATAGCTAGTCATGATCCGTCCTCGCTGACTGGCCCCTAGCCGAGATTTCTATATTCTTAGACGAGCCGACCTCTGGACTTGACGCGCGAAGTGCTTTTGCTATTATGAAGTTCCTGCGCTCCTTGGCTGACCGTGGACTGGCCATTCTGTGCACGTACGTCTATCTCTCAGTAAACGGACTGAATGACACCCTGACATCGCATTATAGCATTCATCAGCCTTCCTCAGAACTGTTTCAGATGTTTGATCGACTTCTACTCTTCGGAAGGGAGGACAGACTGTTTATTTTGGTGACATCGGCGAGAATGCATCTACCTTACTTCGATACTTTGAGAATCACGGCGGAGATCTGTGTCCGAGCGAAGCGAACCCGTGAGTTTTCCGTCTACGATACGTACGTGTACACACTAACGCCTTGACCATCACACTAGTGCAGAGTACATCTTAGACGTTATCGGCGCCGGTGCTACTGCGTCGAAAGCGAAAGCGGACGGCTGGCACGCCATCTGGGAACACTCGAAGGGGGAGGAGCAGGTACACCATGAATTGGACAATATTGTCAATGCAGGTCGCGGGGGCTCTTCCGCAGCCATTCAGAAGCACTCTGAATACTCAACCAGTTGGTCATATCAGACTGCGACCCTTCTCACAAGGGAGCTCCAGAGACACTGGCGTGATCCAAACTATCTTCTGTCCAAGATGTTGCTCAACGTTGCGGGGGGATTGTTCATCGGATTTACGTTTTATCAAGCTAAAGATTCCATCCAAGGGACACAGAACAAGCTCTTTGTAAGTCTTACAAATAAGCGACGATATATACTGATTGACACATTTGACCAGTCTATCTTCATCAGCACTGTGCTGGGTCTTCCTCTGGCTAACCAGATACAGGTCCCGTTCCTCGAGACGCGTGCGATCTACCTCGTCCGCGAACGACCGAGTCGAATGTACAGCTGGTCGGCATTCCTCACAGCTCAGATTCTCGGCGAGATCCCGTTCAACATCGCTGGGTCGTCGCTCTATTTCTTGACCTGGTACTGGACGGTCGGTTTCCCGACGGACCGCGCTGGATATACATACTTGATGCTTGGCATCATATACCCTCTCTATTATACTACGCTTAGCCAAGGCGTCGCCGCGATGTCGCCCAACATAGAGATATCGGCTCTCTTATTCTCGTTCTTTTTCTCATTTGCGTTCATCATGTGAGTCTCATCTTATACTTCCATGCAAATCTATATGTTGAAATATTTACTGCGCAGGAACGGAGTACTTCAGCCTTTCGAGCACCTTGGCTGGTGGAAATGGATGTACCGAGTCTCGCCACTTACATATTTCCTCGAGGGCGTCTTTGGCCAAGGTCAGCACTTTAACATATCTCATTACCATTTCCAAGCACTGACACCGATCCAGCTGCCGGCCACTCGGAGGTCAATTGTGCAGCCGTGGAATTTGTGGCCATCGAACCCCCTTCGGGCAACACATGCGCTCAATACCTCTCCCAATTCACGACCACGGCCGGCGGGTATCTCACTAACCCAGACGCGGACGCCCATTGTCAATATTGCTCCGTTCGAACAACTGACCAGTTCATGGAAGCGAGCTTCAACATCTTCTCCTCCCACCATTGGAGAGATTTTGGACTGATGTGGGTCTACATCGCGGTCAATGTGCGTATACCCATGAACATTTGCACGGTGTACCCGCTGATACCTCTAATTATCAGATCACTATATATGCCATGACCTACGTCTTTCACATACGCAGGCCTGGAAACCCTGTCAACTTCGCCAGACAGATCTTTTCTCGTAGGACTTCGTCAATTTGATTGCATGTGAATCTCTCACACAGCTGGTAATGGTGTACATATAGCGACCAATGACCACTTAATCTACACTAGCGTAATCAGTGCTATAAACTTTTTTGGGGCTCGGTGCTTAGTGCATTTGGGAGAAGCTGTACATTCGGTATTATTTCTAGGATAATATATCATGAATTCGATGCTTCGATGATATTCCCTCCGAGCAAAGAAAGAAGCCGGCGGGCTGCCAAGACGCGTTCCTGCACGTGGTAGCTACATCAGGTCACGAGGTGCAGACGCCTGTGTCGTCTCGAGCGGTGTTCGCCGCACACATTCATTAGCCCCAGGTCACCTTCAAGCGCAGCTATCATATCATAACTTATCAAAATGTCCTCAGGATTCAAGCGCAAGCGGGATGATGCCGACGAGGACGACGAGCCTGCGTACGGCCTCAGGCAGATCCTTCCCGTCGCGAATCTCCCGTCGAACTTCGAAGGAGAGCCGGAGGACGGTATGCAGTATCTATTCACCGTCAGGTACGTACCCTTCTTCATTCTCGCCTTAATTGGCTCACCGTGTCGCAGGAGAGAAACGCGTCAACTACCGGCGGTCAAGCGCGCTCCGAACCCATACGAGACAACTCCCCCCCAACCTGCACTGCCATCGGGGTCCACATTCATAGCATCTGTGATCGCACCCAGCCCTCCCTCTCAAAAATCACACATCCCATCCGCAGAATGGCGCGAGACGTTCACTCGCCGATTCGTCAATTACCGCAAGGTGTGCGCACCCTTCATTGCATCTGATCGATCTACTCATGCACGACACCGCTAACGACATCGTGTGCAGAACACATCGCAGCCTACGATCCACGTTTACATGCCCATGCCCCGGGTGCGGGGCCAAAAACTCATGCCGGACAAAAAAGAGCGCGATAGGTGGTGGGAGTTCTTTGCCGGCTCGCCTGCGTCGGTGTGGGATCCCCCGCGCGCGACGAAGCAGCCGAAACAGAGGGAAGTACGGCAGTATAGCAACGACTACGCGCCGCCGCCGTTTCATAGGACGAATGCGTACGGGAGCAACACAGACGAGTGGGTCGTCGGGACGGTGACAGAAGAGCAGCTGGCGGAGATGCACGACGGAACGCGGGTGAGTGACACGGATCCTGGACAGGGCGCGTTTGCTTCGGGGTCATTGCAGGCGTCGATAGGGGACAAGTCTGGTGCCAATGGTGGTGTAAGTGAATCGCAAGCGACTTCGACACTTAGCCCTCCATTGGTTCCCCGTGAGCCGACTCCAACATTACTGCAATACATCGATCATGTACGTCCAAGTCCCTGCTGTTCTGAGTGACAGTCGCCTCACTTGCTCCGATCCCTCGCAGCGCATGTCTGTCCACTTGCTGATGTACTTCACACACTGGTTCAACCTCCACCTCGAATGGCTGGACTCGGCCTCCGCAGCCCCGCCTGCGCACATACCGACCGAAAGCCACGCGCGCTGGATATTCGCGCTTCTCGGACGCGTGGACGCGTTCTGCACGGCGGACGAGATCAGCGGCCTGCGGGGGCTCGCGCGCGCGTGTTTGGGGCTCGTTCGGGCGAGGCGTGCGCGCGGTGAGGGGGACGTGAAGGGGAAGAGCACGGAAGTGCACCGGGGGATGAGCGAGGTCGCGTGCTGGATGGTGGTGTGCATCGTGGTGGGCATGTGGGGGCAGCAGGATCTGTGGTCTGACGCTGAGGAGATGCTTTCGAAGGTAGGGTCGTGACATTGCATCGCATGTACTTATTAGCTGTTGCCCTCGACCTGTAGTGCCCGTCTTGTCGAGGTCTACATTTTCTTTCTGTCCAATGTAAGTCGCTTGCTGGTCCCTCGCGATTGCGGGACTTACAAATGAGCGACTGCGGAGGCTATCACATCCTCGAATCGCTCTTCGCTTCGTTCTCTCACTCGGTACTATACCCCGAGGCTCTCTCAAGACAGGCAGACTGGTTTTCCTTTCCGGTATATTCGTCCGACCCTCGATGACGTCTTGCTCGATGCCGCTGCTAACGGCGGCTCCGACCTCGTACATTCAACTCTGCCATAGCAGCAGACTCGCTGAGAATCAACTATGGCCGCGGACTTGTCCACTTGGAATTTAGGCGGATTGTACTCGCGGAGGACATGTTCCACCGTGCGAGGTGCCAATGTTTTGTGACTTGATGGGGATGCGTATGTTCTCGACGCCGGCCTCCGTGTGCGAGTGTTCCCGTTGCGGGGAGGGCGACCGTGGGTCCAGCCACGTGCGGCGACGGGCCGGGCTGGGCTGCCCGCCGTCGCGAGCAGTCTTCGTCCTCTTAAGCCCGCTCCCTGTCAATATCCCGTTCCCTTCACGCTTCCCGCCCGCATCCTCGACGTCGCCACGTTCCTTCCTATCTTTCCTTCTTCCCCGTCGACGAGCCCTTCGTCCTTGAAGTCCACGCTTCCTCCTACCTTTGCACCCCTTCATCATGCGCACCGTCCTCGCCCTCGCCGCCCTCGCCGCCTCCGCCCTCGCATACCAGGTCACTGAGCCCAGCCAGACGCAGGGCTGGACCACCGTCGGCCCCAACATCGTCACCTGGGACCGCGTCTCCACCGACGCGACCAACTTCACCCTCGTCCTGACCAACCAGGTCCGTCTCCCCTCTCCCCCTCTCCTCCATGTCCTCCCACACCAAACTAACCTCGACCGCACACGCGCGCAGAACCGCAATCTGCTCCCGACCGACGAGATCCTCGTCGCCTTTGTCGACGGCACCACCGGCAAGCAGACCGCCAGCGAGCCCAGCGCGGGGTGGCCCGTCGGCACCGGCTTCCGCGTGAACCTCGTCCAGGACACGCAGCACCTCAGCACGATCTACGCCCAGTCGAGCGAGTTCGCGATCGCCCAGTCCACCTCGAGCATCGCCTCGTCCAGCACGGTCGCCGCGAGCAGCGCCGCCGCGTCCCAGTGAGCAACCATCATTCATGTCCTCCCCATCATTCGTTCCCTCCGGCCATCTGTCACCCGACGGGCCCGCGTGGCTCTCTTTTTTTTTGCAGCGTCTGACGGCGCGCGGTTGATTTTGGCAGGAGCGCGCTGACGGCGGCGGCGGCGAGCGGCACGGGCACGGGCAGCATCACCGCTGCTGACCTCAACCCCACCAACTCGCAGACCGACACGACCCCATCCGGCACGGCGAACGGCGCCGTCGCGCGCGCCGCGTTCGGCAGCCCGGCCGTTCTCGCGCTCGCGCTCGCTCTCGGCGTCGCCTTTGCCTGAGTCGGACAGTCTATGCAGGCTATTCATGTGTGCAAAGCGCCCTCTCATCATCTGTTCTTGGTTCGCCGTCGCGCCATGACATTCGGACATACATACTACTTTGAGATTTTTTTTTGTTTTAGCGGTACTTTTACTTCCTGCGCCCAGTTCACACTTACGAATAGGATTGGGTCTAAATATTGTCGTTTCTTGGCCGCTGTCTGGACTCTGAGACGTTCATACCTTCGCCTTTGGGTTTCACTGTCTTTACTTGTCGGGTCGACTGATTGTTCGTGGAAAGGTGGCCTGCATACTGTTGTTGACATCGTTCGGCTCCCGCGCTGACTTTGTGTGTAACCTCCAGTATATGGACAAGTTGCGTAGTATCTCCCCACTCACTCACGAGTCTTGAAGATGCGTCAAGTTATCATTATCAGTCAGCGCGAGAATTTTGTGATCGAAGAGCATCATTTAGGACAAAACATACGGAAAGCATGATCAGTACGAAAAAAACAAACGCATGGAAGCAAGCGAGCGAGCATACAGCATCAATACGGTAAAGCGATCGAGAACGACGACGACGAAAAAAGCAACACATTCAAATAACTCAAAGCACGACGAAAAAAAGCGACCCCGACACGGCACGACGGCGCCCTCCCAGCAGCCCAGCAGCCCAGCGACAACACGGAACTTGCGCCCCGCTCACGCGTCGACGTCGCCCGTGCCCGCGGAGCCGCGCGCCATCGTCACCTCCCGGATGCGGCCGAGGAGCCCCGCCGCGAGCGCGCCCGCGCCCGCGAGGCGCAGCTCGACGGCGCGCTGCACGAGCTCGCCGCGCGCGAGCATGCGCGAGACGTCCGCGGGGGCGGAGCCGCGCGCGCGGCGCGCGGCGAGGGCGCGCTGGGCCTGTGGGTGTGCGTTAGCGTGGTGTGAGTGATCTCGTGCTCGTTTTGTTCGGGGAGGGTGTGTGGAGGGCGTGGAGGGCGTGGAGGGCGTGGAGGGCGTGGAGGGCGTGGAGGGTGCGGGGGACGGGGCAGGAGGAGCGGGAGCGGGAGCGTACCTTTGGTGCGAGCATGGGCCACACGGGGCGCACGTCGACGGGGCCCACTGCTGCCTGCCGAGGTAGTACCAGCCTTGCTTCTTGGACGAGTAGACGAGCGTGTGCAGCGCGTCCGTGTTGGAGAGCGCGCGCGCGAGGTGCGCGGCGGGGTCGTGGTTGGGGTCAGCCGTGGCCGCGGGGCGCGTCCAGTCGACGATGTACGTCGCGGAGGGGCACTCGAGGAAGATGGGGTCGCGGAGGAAGGCGTAGCCCGCCGCGAGGTGGAGGCGCGTCGTGTCGGCGGGGAAGGTCTGCATGCTGTGTTGCGGGGGATGCGATGAGGACGGGCGCGGTGCACGGGCAGGGGGGGCGGACTCACTTGTAGACGGCGAGCCTCTGGGACCGATTTCGCGATCGACGAAAAAGAAAGAGGGGTGAGGATCGGGGGGATCGCGGCTGTGCGAGGAGGGACGACGCACGGTTTCGACATCGAGCTCCAGCAGGTCGACGAGGCGCGCAAAGGCGATCGGGCCCTCGAGGACCTTGGCGGACGGCGGGGGCTTGACGAAGTGGATGCGCCACTTGGCGTGGGCCGGCGCGAGCGCAGGCGAGCCGTCGGGGTTGTAGCGGATCGACATGCTGGATTCGCTCGAGCCGGGGCTGAGCTCGAGCAGGGGGGCGGGCGCCGGCGCGTTCAGTAAGGCCGTACGAGGGTCCGTGCGCACGAACGTGCTGGTGCTCGAGGCGCCGCTGGACGCGAGCCGGTGGCCGTGCGCGGGCTTTGGTTTGCGTGCGGGGGAGAAGGCGGGGCCGAGGCTCGAGCCTGTGCGCGCGCCGTCGCTGGGGAGGTGGTCTGGGGCGAAGGTCGAGGTCGAGGTCGTGAGCGCGGAGAAGAGGCTGGTGGCCGATGAGCGGCGCGAAGAGGCGGCTGACGGCGGGGCGGTGGTGCTGGGTTGCGGGCTGGGGGCGCGGGTGCTGCCGGAGAGCGAGCGCAGGGCGGGCTCGCGGTCGTCGATGGGACCGTGCTGCGAGTGTCCGCCGAGCTTGGAACGCGCACGGTCATCTGCTGGAGCGCGGATGGGCTGGGACGAGGCGGGGCGGGGCGGGCTCACCTGCGCGCGGTGCTCGCTGAGGATGTCCTGCATGACGTTGCGCATGTTCTGGAGCTTGGCGAGGGCGGCGTCGCGGGCGCGCTGTGCGCTCTGGCGCTCCGACTGGGCTGCCAGCAGCGCGCGCCTGAGGTCCGCGTTCTCGTCTGCGAGGCGGGCGTGCTGCGGGGTGTCGAGGGCGAGGAGGCGCTGGCGGAGGGCGGCGTTGTCGTCCTCGAGGAGGCGCACGATGGCGGAGAAGCGGGCGTTGAGGGCGTCGAGGGTGCTGGAGACGGCGGTGAACTGTTTGGTGCGGGTGAGTGCGAGGGACGTGGAAGAGAGGATGGGGGTGAGTGACCTCGTTGCGGGCGCCTTGAATGTCGCGGTCGAGGTCTGTGCTCCGGGCGGGAGCGTCGACGCGGGCCATGGCTTGTGTTGAGGCGGCAGCGCGGGGAGGAGCGAGGATGGATCACGTGGGCGTTCCTATGTGCTATCGAGGGACGCGGCCATGTGCATCCTAGATTAGCTGTAGCCATGCTCGCCCGCGCTCTCTCCCAGACGCCCCCGCACACAAAATGGCCCTCTCCAGGCTCGTAGTCGACATACACACCCACGTATATCTCCCGCGCTACGCCTCCGTCCTGCGCTCCCGCACCGCCGCACCCCGCATCCTCACGCGCACAACCCCCTCGGGGCTCGCAGAGGATCGCCTCGTCATCTTGGACGATGAGCCCAGCGGCGGTCGCCCCGTCGGCCCCCAGGTGCGCTCTCTGCCCATCCCTGCCGCCCCCCGCCTGGCAGTCCTGATCGCGCACATCAGTACTGGGACAGAGACGAGAAGCTAAAATTCATGGACAAGCACGGCATCGACATCTCCATCGTCAGGCAAGCCTGCCCCTTCCACCGACTCGATCACCGCTCACCGCTCACCGTCTCCTCGCAGCACCGCCAACCCCTGGCTCGACTTCCTCTCCTTCCCCGCCGCCCAGACCCTCGCCCGCGACCTCAACGCCGACCTCGAGTCCTACTGCTCCACCGCGCCCCCCGCCGCGTCCGCCCCCGCCCTCAAGCGCCTCTACGGCTTCGGCCTCCTCCCCCTCGTCCCCGGCACGCCCCCCGCCGCCCTCCCCGCCGCCGTCGCCCACCTCGCCGCGTCCCACCCCCACATCCGCGGCGTCATCCTCGGCACACGCGCCGCGGGCAACGGCCTCGACGACCCCGCCCTCGAGCCCCTCTGGGCCGCCCTCGCCGACACCGGCCTCGTCGTCTTCCTCCACCCGCACTACGGCGTCGGCGCGCAGGCCTGGGGCGACGCCGATAACGGCCACGTGCTCCCCCTCGCACTCGGCTTCCCGTTCGAGACGACGACGGTGAGCACCCGACGGCCGCGTCCCGCCCACCGCCCCGCCTTCTAACCCGCTCTTTCTCTTTCTCTCTCTCTCTCTTCATTTTATTTTATCTTACTTCTGCGCGTCGCCGACGGACAGGCCATCACGCGCCTCATCCTCGCAGGCGTGCTCGACCGCCACCCGCGCCTCCGCATCCTCCTCGCCCACGCGGGCGGCGCGCTCCCGCAGCTCTCCTCGCGCCTCGCGTCCTGCATCGCGCACGACCCCGTCGTCGCCGCCCGCCTGCAGCACGACGCGCGCTGGTACCTCGGCAGGCTCTACTTCGACGCCGTCGCGTACGGGTCCGCCGAGCTCGCGTTCGTCGCCGACGCCGTCGGGCGCGCCGCGCGCTTCGCCTCGGCGCAGGGCGCGCCGCACGCGGCTGGCGCTGTGGCGGCTGTCGCTGAGGGAGAGGGCGGCGAAGGAGGGGGCGAGAGGAACGCGGGGAGCAGGAGGATGCTGTTCGGCACGGACCACCCGTTTTTCCCGCCGCTGGACGAGAGCGCGCGGTGGCGGAGCGTCGTGGAGAACCTCGAGGCGATCGACGGGGTCGCTGGGTGGTCCGCGGCGGACAAGGCGGGCGTCAAGGGCGGGAACGCGCTCGAGCTGTTCGGTCTCGCTCCGTGAAGCGCGCGCGCGCACAACGCACACGCGCTCAGGCCTCAGGCTTCAGGTCTGTGGGAAGGAAGGGGTGGGGGAGAGGGCAAAAGTACATCTGATTTTTGGGGTTGATAGCGTACAGTACAGCATGCGAATCGTCGCGATACCCCCGCCTGTCCGCCTGATAGTGTGATCTTCCTGTGTTCCCCGAACAAAACTACCGTTAACATTTAACTTGATCGCCCGACCGGCGTGGCTCAGATCGCCTCGGGTGTCGGCATCTGGATCTTGAGGCTGAAGTCGATGTGCTGCACGGACTGGTGCACCGCGCTCGTGCTCAGTATATCGATGTCTAATAATAGACCAACGCCCTCATCAGCATCAGTACCAGCACCCTCATCAGCAGCAGCAGCAGCATCAGCGCCCGCCTGCACACACGCACCGTCAATCGCGCGCTCGCGCAAGTTCGCCTCGGTGATATTCCCGCTCGACTCGAGCAAAAAGCGGCGCCTGCCCGCCCAGCGCGCACGCAGGCTGCGCGCGACGCGCGCGAGCTCCGCGCCGTCGATGTTGTCGAGCATGACGACGTCCGCGCCCGCGGCGAGCGCCTCGTCCGCCTCGGCTTCCGAGCGGACCTCGACGTCGAGCAGGAGCGAGAAGCCGCCGGCGGCGCGGGCGCGCTGGATCGCGGAGGTGATGGAGCCTGGGGAGAGGCGGGTGAGGGCGGGTGGTGGAGGGGGGAGGGGGGGGAGGGCGCACCGGAGGACCAGATGTGGTTGTCTTTGAGCATGATCATGCTCGAGAGGTCGTGCCGGTGCGGGTCGATGCCGCCCACGATCATGCCGTATTTCTCGACCAGGCGGAACCCTGTGGAATGCGTGATGTGAGCGGGGGCTGGGGCGGCTCTGTGCTGGTGGGCTGCGCGCACGGACCTGGTGTCGTCTTGCGCGTGCCTGCGACGGTGCCCTTGAACCCGCACGCCCTCGCGAGGTCCTTGATCGCTTTGGACCTTCGGCGCGCGCGATCATACGCGGTGTGCGTGCGTGTGCATGTGCGTGTGCGTGTGCATGCGTGCGTGCGTGTATGTGTGCGAGCGAGCGAGCGGGGGAGGAGGGGGGGAAAGCGGACGCACTTGGTCGCGATGCCGCTGCACCGCGCGAGCAGGTTCAGCGCGACGCGCTCGCCGAGGAGCAGGTGCCGCGCGCTGCCGCGGACGGTGGCTACGTGCTTGACGGGCTCGAAGACCTCGCCCTCGTCGACGTGCCATTCGACCCTGCAGCCCCGCGCGGCAAGACGACAGACAGTCAGCACCGGCCTCCAGTCCGTGCGCGCGCACGCAAAGCAAGCACGAAAGCGGGAAATTTCACGCACTCGCACCCCAGCTGCGCGAAGATCTCGGTCACGAAGGGCGAGCCGGCGAGGACGGCGGGCTGGGCGCCCTTGCCGAGGAGGAAGGCCTCGCGCGGGGCCTCGCCGACGACGAAGCCGCCGTAGTCGAAGGAGGGCGTGTCTTCTGCGAGCCAGGCGGACACTTGGGACTTCCAGGACGGGGGGAGGAGGTGGGCGAACGAGGCGGACATCGTTGCGTGCGGATGAGGAGGATTGGAGTCAGGAGGAGATGATTTTGTGGGAGCGGGCGACTGGGAGATCTTATCTTATCTTATCTCGACGCGAGCGGCTAGATCCGTGCTCGTGCTGTAATCGCCGTGTTGTCACCGTGTTCAGTCAAGGCAGTCTCAGCCGCTGCACACCTTGCAAGAGGTATTGCGCCTCTTCCAACATCCCTACAGTAACTTGAAAAAAATCATCCTTCGCATACGCTGAGGCAATCGAGTCCACCAGGAAGCATCTTGCCCTTCAGCACACGGGCCTCGCTCGAGAATGCTCACTTTCACACCGCTCTCTGGCTCCGCGCGCTCGTCGCGATCCGTCCCCCTCGCCTACCTCCTCCAGGTAGACGACGTCCACATACTCCTTGACTGCGGCTCCCCAAACTGGTGCCCAGAGCCCTCGTCCTCGTCGCTGACAGACGACGACATCAAAGACCAGGCGTTCCACTGGGAACAGTACTGCGAGAGACTGCGAGAGTGCGTCTCCCTGCTTCTTATTGATGAGACGATTTATGACGCCCCGTTTTGGCTCTCAGGATAGCGCCGAAGATCGACCTCGTTCTCCTGTCGCATGGAGACCTAGCGCACTCTGGGCTGTACCCTTACGCGTACTCGCGATGGGGCCTCAAAGCCCCCGCGTACTCGACGCTGCCGGTCCAAGCCATGGCCCGCATCGCCGCCTCCGAAGAGGTGGACGGCCTCCGAGACGAGCAGGACGTGGATGGGCATGCAGAGGCGAAGATGCGCGACGAAGAGGACAAGGACGCGCAAGAGGCGATGGACGTGCGCGAGGACGGCCCGAGCGAGGGCGAGCGGGGGTCGCCGGCTGCTGAGAACACCACGGGGAAATACGTCGCGACGCCGCAGGAAGTGCACGACGCGTTCGACTCCATCAACACATTGCGGTACTCTCAGCCGACCCATCTCCAGGGTACGTCTCTCGCACCGTCCTCCAGCGCTCGTCGTCGCCCATTTCTCTTTTCGCAGGGAAGTGTCAGGGCCTCACCATCACGCCGTTCAACGCCGGACACACGCTCGGGGGCACGATATGGAAGATTCGCTCGCCGTCTGCAGGCACGATTCTATACGCGGTCAACATGAACCACATGCGCGAACGCCACCTCGACGGCACCGTGCTCATGCGCCAGGCCGCGGGCGGCGTCTTCGAGCCCCTTGCGCGCCCGGACCTGCTCATCACGGACGCGGAGCGCGCAGACGTGCTGAGCAGTCGGCGGAAGGACCGAGACGCGACGCTCATCGGTGCGTGTTCCGTCTCACGTTTCAGAATTGACTCTACGGCCGCAACCACGTCTGACGCGCGTCTCAGACTGCATCACGGCCACGCTCTCCTCGCGCTCCTCGCTCCTGCTTCCCTGCGACGCCAGCACCCGCGTTCTCGAGCTCCTCGTACTGCTCGACCAGCACTGGTCGTACGCGCGGCTCAAGTACCCCATATGCCTGCTCTCGCGCACCGGCCGCGAGATGCTGACGTTCGTGCGGAGCATGATGGAGTGGCTCGGTGGCACGGTTAGCAAGAGGATGTCGGGCAGGAGGTGACGGACGGGAAGCGTGGCCGGGGGAAGCGGAAGCGCGACGACGACGTGGACGACGACGCCGTCGGCGCGTTTGCCCTGCGATTCAAGTGCGTCTCCATCCACCTCACGCGCGCGTGTTGCGTTGCTGCGGCCGCGGCGGGCCCGCTGATCTGTGCTGACGTTGGGGCGCGCGCAGACACCTCGAGTTCTTCATGAGCCCGCAGGCGCTGATGCAGACTTACTCGTCGAAGGACCCGAAGCTGATCCTCGCGGTGCCCGCGTCGCTCTCGCACGGGCCCTCGCGCGCGCTGTTCGCGGACTTCGCGACGGTGCCGGACAACGTCGTGCTGCTCACCGCCAGAGGCGAGGAGGGCACGCTCGGGCGGGTCCTGTTCGACAAGTGGAACAACTCGCAGCGGGCGGAGGATAAATGGGACAAGGGCAAGATCGGGAGCAACATCATGATGGACGGCGTTCTACAGCTACAAGTAACGTGTTTTCTCGTATTACGAAGACCGAGAGCTTCGTCTGACGCACGGGCCATCCGTTTAGCTCAACTCGAAGGTCCCCTTGCAAGGCACTGAGCTCGAGCTGTTCCTCCAGAGGGAGCGCGCGGCGAAGGAAAAGCAGGCGGCACACCAGGCTGCCATGGCGCGCACGCAGCAGCTGCTTGAAGCGGACGAAGACGAGGAGGACAGCGACTCCGACTCCGACGAGGAAGAGGACGAGGAAGACGTCGAGCGCGCGCTCGGGGGCGGCGACGCGGAGCCCAAGCGCGAGCGGCGACGACGGCAGGACGCGGACAGCATGGGCGAGGCGGACTGGGGCAAGCTCGACGCGGACGACGGGACGAAGCAGCTGCTGTCGTTTGACATCTATTTGAAGGGGAATGTGGCGCGCGCGACGAGCTTTTTCAAGAGCTCCGGGCGGGAGACGCAGCGGTTTAGGATGTTTCCGTATGTGGAGAAGAAGAGGAAGGTGGACGAGTATGGGGAGGTCGTGGACGTGGGGATGTGGTTGCGGAGGGGGAAGATCATCGAAGAAGAGGACGAGGACGATGAGGTCAAGGAGCAGAAGAGGAAGGAGGAGGAAGCGAAGGTGAGCCCGATGCGAGCAATACGGATTCTGTGTTTTCGTTCTGACGCTTGTTCCTCAGAAAGCCCCAAAAGAGCCGCCATCCAAGTTCATTTCTACCACAGTGGACGTTCAGCTGGCATGTCGACTTCTGTTCGTTGACTTGGAAGGTTTGAACGACGGGAGGGCCACAAAAACGATCATCCCGCAAGTCAACCCGCGCAAGATGGTCCGTCTCGTTGTCTCGTTTCATGTACCATCTTTTATTCATCGAGTAACAACAGATCATAGTGCACGCGCCTCCGAGCGCGACGGACGCTCTCATCGAGAGCTGCGCCAACATTCGCTCGATGACGAAGGACATCTACGCACCGTCGCAGGGCGAGTCCATCCAGATCGGCCAGAACACCAACAGTTTCTCGATATCGCTCAGCGACGAGCTCCTTGCGTCCATCAAAATGTCACGGGTATGTGCCCTTACTTCCCCATTCGACACGATCCGGCGCTTGGTCTGAAACTCTTTTTTCTTCAGTTTGAAGACAACGAGGTCGGCTATGTGACCGGGCGCATCTCCATGTCCGCCATGTCGACTGTGCCCACGCTCGAGCCTGCCATCGCCGTGTCCGGCGCTGCAGCGCCTATCCCCGCCGTCCTCGCGCCTTCCGCCCCGCGCCCGCTCGGCGCCCGCCCGACCCAGCGCCTCCCCAACTCGACGATGATCGGGGAGCTCAAGCTGACGGCGCTGAAAGCGCGCCTCGCGTCCATCGGCGTCCAGGCGGAGCTCGTCGGCGAGGGCGTGCTGATCTGCGGGGCGTCTGCGCGGCAGGGCGGGAGCGGCCTCGACGACCTGGGCGGGAGCGTCGCGGTGCGCAAGACGGCGCGCGGCCGGGTGGAGATGGAGGGCACTGTTTCGGAGGTGTATTATAAGGTCAGGAAGGAGATTTATGGCCTGCACGCGCTGGTTGCGGCGTGAGGGTCTTGTTGATGGGATAGGCTGTGTCTGTATGTAGATGCTTTTAATTATTGCGAACTTAGTCCCCAGCACTTGGGCGACGATTTCAGCTATTTTGACATGCATGCTTCAAGTTTGGCTCAGTTTGGCAGCGTCTGGGAAGATGTCTTGACGTCACTACGATCAATCGTCGACAAATTAAAGTCGTCCTCACTCTTTTTTCCAGCAGTTTGCACAGCGGAACACTAGCGGAACAGAGCAAGACATGGCAATCTTCCACAATGGACCACGGATCCATCATGCGGCCCTCGTCATTATGAAATCTTTCATGTCAAACCACTACATCATATGATCATTGCATGACCGCTTCGCCCGAGGCACACCACTCTCGGGCTTCGATCTCAATATATAACATGGCCGAAAGATCTTAATTTAAGGTGCTAGGACATGGGCACTTGCAGGCCATCTCTCCACTATCTCTCCTTCGCTCTCACGACACACTAACATCGACATGTCGTCGCGCGTTCCCCCGGGAATCCCCTTCCTCGCTCGCGGCTTGCTCAAGAATCTAGTCCCACCCTCTCTCGTCGTCGTCGCGACTCGGAGTGTCCTGCGCTCGTATTTTGACGTATTCGTTCCAACGTGGTTCTTTGTCCTGGTCCTGCTCGCGACGCCCCCCGTCGTGGTCGCCGTCCGCATCAATGTCCTCGCGTACCGGAATCAACGGGAGGCAGACAGAATGGGCGCCGTGCTCGTCCCTAGGTACAACGGCAAGTGGATTGGGAACTGGGACTTGACGGCCAAGTTCATGCAGGAGTTTGAGAACGGATATCCTGGTGCGTATACGCATCGCAGGGATCACTCGTCATTTGTCGTCTCAGAGGCGAGGTTTGTAGCGGATAGCCTGTGGACCATCATACGAGAATGTGGAACCACTGTAAACACTCGGGTTCTTTGGGTTGATTCTATCTTCACCATTGATCCGGAGCACATCAAAGTAGGACTTATCATCCGCTTTCTTTCTGTTCATTGATTAGCGTCTTTCCGGTGCAGATCATATTGTCCACTGATTTCACAAACTACGTGAAAGGTATCTCACATCAGTCCGTCCGTAGAGGACGTCAGTTTGATTTTATGTGCAGGTGATGCCTTTCAGAAATGCATGAACTCCGTCCTCGGCGTTGGCGTCTTCAACTCTGACGGTGAGTTCTACCTGAGACGCCTGGGATTTACACTAAAATCTGCCTCCGCCAGGCGACATGTGGAAGTGAGCGCCGCCACTTGAAGCTGAAACCGCTGTTTTTTTTGACCCGTTTATAGGTTTCACCGCTCGATGACGCGCCCATTTTTTTCCCGCGAGCGTATCTCCCATTTTGACATCTTCGACCGGCACGCGGAGGACGCCATTGCCCAGATGAAGACGCGCTTCGGCGACGGATATGCCGTCGACTTCCAGGTACGCGCCTGCCATCTCTCCCGCAACCTACGATGATCATCTTATTTTTATTGTGCAATAGGACCTCGTCTCCCGCTTCACTCTTGATTCTGCGACCGAATTCCTCTTCGGGTCCTGCGTGCACAGCCTCTCCACCGGTCTTCCGTACCCCCATACGGCTCCCACCGCGGCGTCTCCGGCATCAGGCCCGCTCTCGTTCGCCGAGCAGTTCTCGAACGCTTTCTCCCGCGCGCAGACCGTCATCGCGGCGCGCGCGAGGGTCGGCAAGATGCTGTGGCCGCTGAAAGAGATGCGCCGGGACGAGGCGCGCGCGCCGATGCAAGTTGTCGACGCGTTCTTGGGCCCAATTCTGAAGGATGCGCTGGCGAAGGAGCGCAGGAGGAGGGGGATGGTGTCTGTTGAGGCTAAGGTTCAGGGCAGTAGCATTGGCGAGATGACGGCGGCTGGTGCGGATGGCGAAGTGGAGGAGGACGCGACTTTGTTGGATCATCTGGTCAAGATCACCGACGGCGAGTTGTTTCAGATCCACGGCGACTTGGGTGTGTAGACTGACGTGCGTGCGTCTGCAGACCCGAAGGTCCTCAAAGATGAGACCCTCAACATCCTGCTTGCTGGTCGCGACACCGTGCGTTTTTCAAATGATGCATGCACCTTTCGTGCTGACACAAGGCCGTGTAGACTGCAGCGACCTTGACTTTTGTGGTGTACCTCTTGTCCACACATCCCGAAATCTTCGCGCGCCTGCGGACTGAGGTGCTGGAGAAAGTGGGTCCGTCGCAACGGCCGTCCTACGACAATATTCGAGACATGAAGTTCCTCAGGGCCGTCATCAACGAAACTCTACGGCTGTTCCCACCTGTGTGAGCTTCTATACTGGATCGGACTCAACTGCGGCATCTACTGACGAGGATTCTCGAAAAGGCCATTCAACGTTCGGTAAGGGTACTCAGCCAGAGTCCTTCACTTCCCTGATGAGTCCGTGCGATAGTGAGACTGTCAACGCGACAACCTGGCCCGCTCGCGATAGATCCCAGAAGCCAATCTATATCCCCGCAAAGACGAGGTGCCGTTCTGGTCGAGCGCTCATAGATTTTACACGTCGATAACTCAGTTTGGTGCAGTGTCCCTTACTCGGTATTTATGATGCATCGGCGGACCGATCTATGGGGCCCCGACGGTGAGTCTGTTGAGCCTGGTGTTCCTTGTGGACCTCGAACTTTACCCCTTTGAATAGCTCTGGAGTTCGATCCCGACCGATTCCTCGACGAACGGCTGAAGAAATACCTCCTTCCAAACCCGTTCATCTTCCTCCCGTTCAATGCCGGGCCACGGATCTGTCTAGGCCAGCAGGTGCGTCATGGCGGGTGCGTATCGGATGACGCTCACTGGTTGTCCTGCGGGATTGTGTACAGTTCGCGTACAACGAGATGTCGTTCATGCTCATCCGCTTGCTGCAGCACTTTGATAGCATGTCGCTGGACGCGTCTGCCCAGCCGCCGGAGACCCGCCCGCCCGCGGAGTGGAAGACGAAGGAAGGGCGCTCTGCGACGGAGCAGTTCTTCCCTAAATTGCACCTGACTATGTACTCTCATGTGGGTGAAATTTGCGCACAACTCCACGTCGCGCCGTATGACTGATATGTCGGCAACGCGTCACAGGGCGGGCTGTGGGTAAGGATGCGCGAGGCGGTGCCGACCGTATGAGTGGATATGACTCTGAAATGCGTTGGGAACGTAGGCCACGTATGCATGTACGATAGTGTCAACGTGCGAATAAATTTTGTGCGACGATAGCGAGCGACGTGTCTTGGGTGGAGAGCCGGCGAGCGCCAAAATGGCGTGTGTCGGGGTTGGCGGAGTCTGAAGTTGAGGACGCTCACGGGTTACACGCAACAGCTAAAGAGAGCCGTCGACAACGTCCAGCTCTCCTCAACAATCCGCTCTCCACCACCGCTGTCCCCGCCCGTTTTCCTTCTCTCCTCCTCAATCTCCACCACACAATGGGTCTCTCTGTCTCTCGTCTCCTCTCAGGCCTCTTCGGCAAGAAGGAAATGCGTACGTCTCCATCGATCCAACTATCGCGCCTCTCTGACATGGGCATTTCGTTCAGGCATCCTCATGGTAATCTTTTTTTCCTCTGGTGTCCTCGCCCGCCATATCTCATACTGGAACAGGTCGGTCTCGACGCAGCGGGTAAGACCACAATCTTGTACAAGTTGAAGCTGGGTGAAATCGTCACCACCATCCCAACAATTGGTATGTCTTTCCGAATATGTGTTTCATTTTTGGGCGCTCACTTTCGTTTGCGCACAGGATTCAACGTCGAGACCGTTGAATACAAGAACATCTCCTTCACCGTGTGGGATGTCGGAGGTCAGGACAAGATCCGTCCTCTTTGGAGACATTGTACGTTATCCACTCTACGCCCGTATATGGACATGCGCAAAAGCAACAAGCGCTGACGCTGTTTCTCCACCTTTAGACTTCCAGAACACCCAGGGCATCATTTTCGTCGTCGACTCCAACGATCGGGAGCGTGTTTCTGAGGCGCGGGAAGAGCTGCAGCGGATGCTGAACGAGGACGAGCTCCGGGATGCCCTCCTCCTCGTTTTCGCGAACAAGCAGGATCTCCCGAACGCTATGAACGCATCTGAAATCACCGACAAGCTGGGCCTCCAGGGACTCAGGCAGAGGACGTGGTATATCCAGGTCAGTGCCCCCGCGCCACCGCTTGCGGCCAAATATGTTCTGATCACTCATTCACGTAATATACAGGCGGCGTGCGCCACGAGCGGTGATGGCTTGTACGAGGGACTTGAGTGGCTGAGCGCGAACATCAAGCGGCGGGTGTAAGGGGTCTCTGTAGTTTCGTTCGTGTTCGTCCTGGGTCCTTGCTTAGTGTCTTGTCATACACATATTATGATCCCTCACGATAACGAAAAAACGTGCACCGCATCGCTGCCTCCGTCATACTTGCCATTCACGCCCTGCTGTCCTTATCTTCCCTCTTATTACCTGTCTCTTGGCCCTTTTTCTTCTTGTCGCACCACGGAGTCCCTTTCCTAACAAAGCTTTTAAACTCTTCGTGTACATCTGTACCGGCGCCATGGTTTCTATAAAATCGAAGACGCGTATTCTCTCGAAATCAGAGCTTACATACAGCCTCATGTATTGTTATCGACGATTGACAAGAAGCGTACAGTAAAGAAAAATACAGTCCAAGGTCAGTCCGCACGATCTCGAGGGCTACCGACTCTCTCCAGGGAACAGACGCCCCACAGCATCAGCTTCCTTCCTGCGCTTCTCGCCCAACTCTCTCGACCGACTGTCTCTGCACGAACCCCCGTACTTGGCGAGCTTCTCCAAGAGCGCTTGGAGGCGTTTCGGCCTGACGTTGCTGTAGGAAGCTTGGCGGTTCGCGGGGACGAGGTATTCCGAAACGGTGTTGTTGAGGACGATAGATGTCGTCTGTGTGTGCAGACGGTATCGTCAGCTGGAGAAAAATGGACGGAGGCGTGGCCTTACGGAGCGCAGCTCGCCAAAGACAGTGATCAGGTGCGAACGCCCGCTGGTCTTGAACTGGTCTTCCAGGAACTCGACGTCAATGAGGATGTTGGAGATCGCATTCTCATTCATCATCGGGATATTGCGATCTGTCAAGAAGTCCTATGCGCTAGAGCGATCAGCCCCGGCCTTGGTGTCTATCGAGGGATCGCGGGCCCCCGATTTGCTCTGACGCACCATCAAGCACTGCGCGATGTAGGACACGGCGCCGCGATAGGCATCCTCTTTGTACGTCTCCTTGATCACCAGCGAGTCGACGACAGTCGTGAGCCAGTTGACGAGCTCGTAGAGGTACATGCTCGGCGCGTCCTCGCGCGCGGCCGGCGTCCAGTCGTACTCGGATAGCTCGAAGAAGTCGTCCAGCTTGGACGTGATGAGCTCGTTGATGCGCGCCAGGGCGCGCGTGAGCGTGTTTGCGAAGGAGGGAGCGGCCGTGAGGCGGATGGTGCCGCCTCTTTGGACGGAGCTGAGAGAAGATTGGGTGACTGGGACCAGATGTGGGAGGAGGTCGGGACGCACCGAAGACTGGTTAGGGAACGCTCCAGCTCTGAGCATGCAACCTCGAAGTGTTCAAGGTTAGTGACGATTTGTGCCACTTGCGAAAGGGTGGACGTCTTGGCAAGACGGTCTCCGATGCTGTCACTGACGTGATTGGAGAGAATAGTGTCCAAGGACTTCAAGTTGTTCATCAACCGACTGCTAGCCTCCATGAAAAGAGAATGGTACTTTGCTTAACAACTCGTCAACATTTCGATGATGCTGCGAGACCCCCTCGATGAACTGGTAGAAACGTTGTACGAAGCTTCGAATCTGTTTTAAGGTGGCATTTGACGTTAAAGTGGATGAAATATATGAAAGGTGAGACGCACATCCTGAGAGCAGAGGTAGAAGCTCTGGGACCACGGAAAATTGAGCGGTGTCGGCACTCTGTTAACGGATGCTTAGCGTAAGGTCGCTGAAAAAGAAAGAAACATGACACGCACTGAACTAGCTGATCCTGCTCAGCTTTATTCAGCCATACCATCTTGAGTACGGCATCTTTCTCCACCGCTGTGTCAACGTGCATGGGCAGATAGTCATCTTGAACCATAATCTAAACACGGAACGATAGGTGCAGATGACTCAGATGATAATGAACGGAATGCTTACGTCCTTGAATCGCTTGCTAAATTGTTTCTCCAGCATCATTGCATACCTTTCGAAAAGGAGCAGGACAAAGGAGTGGAGCGACTGGGTGGAGTAAGAATACGTCTGGGCAAGATATGTCATACTCTTCATCAATTGAGAGACGATCAACAGACGTTACCTCTAAGGTGATGATGAAAGCCATCAGGTCTTCTTTGGCTCGTAAGAATCCTTCCGGGTCAGATTCATTCTTCAGAGCATAGTCCACGGCACCAGTCAACCGCGTCACAAGCGCATCCCACAGCTCTTCAACATCGCGCTCTGACCTGAACGACGCCGTTGTGCTCAAGACATGGGCTTCGATAATGAAAAAACCAGTCACTTCTTCGGTTAGTGGGACCAGTTGTGATAGCTGGAGAGGACTGGGCAAAATTAAATCTGATTGCGCCTACTCAAGATGAGAGAGATCAAGCCTTCTAGTGATCATAATAAATACCTTTCGGTCCGCTTGATACGACTTTCGCAATTCGTCAATGGAGTCCAGAGTAGTGTATATGTGGATACTTTGATATAGCGGCTTGAAGTCAACCTGGAGGCTCTCAAGGACATTGACTACAATCATGGTCAATTCAGTATCATTGAACTCAAACGGGATGAAGCCTACATTCTGTCTTTTCAAAGGCTACGGTTTCCACGGCGCTGCCAACGCGAGTCAATCTCAGCATAGGATCTTTCTCTCGGCGCGATTTCCACCGCTTTGTTCGATACTCCATAGCTTCTAGCGCGCTCCTGCCTACCTGTGCGCTGATATTTCGGATCTCAAGCAACCACTGCTTAGTTGATGCCGTCACGGCATCCTTGATCTGACCCCGCAACGACGGTAACGATGTGAGGAGGTGCTGGAATAGGGGCGTCTGCGACAACGACGTCGGAGGCATGGTTTGAATGTCTTCTAGAGACTGATAATGAAATATATTCATAAGAACAAGGAAGCGATGAGACTACACCGAGGAAGAACAGACCCTCAACGCGCTCCAATATTTAGCCTCCTTCACCATGTCCCCAACCCGATCCACGACGTCAAGCACCCGCAAGCACGCCTGCAGGTTATCGATGGCCTCGTCGAGGTTAGCTGCAGTCTTCTTGGACTGCAAGAGCGCCCGCTTCTTCTCTGCAAGACCGCGGCCGACCTGAGAGACGCTAGAATCGAGAGTGGTGATCTTGTCCCGAAGATTAGTCGTGTACGACTTGAGAGTGAACATATTAGACACGGAGGAGATGAAATCCTGGTAATTGTCTCCGCATATTGCTTCAATCTCGGCGTCCTTCGCGTCGATGAGTGTTTGGAGTGTCCGCAGGTAGGCGTCTTGCTGGCGGTTCTGATGAATCTGCTTGATTATTGGCCCTAACTGCTCAAGGTTCTCTGAGGAAGATGAAGGGTCGAGGAGATGTATTTGTTGCAACTGTTGGTCAATGTTCTCCTGTGTGAACTGGGGGCGTCTCCTTGGCGGCATGGTGAACTGGGATCACTCCTGGCAGCTCCTGGCGTTCAGTAGCAGATCCTACAAGAAGATAGAAAATTCGAATATGTTTCAAAGGACAAGATACCGACCGAGGCCAGTCGTAGATCAGAAAGCACGCAGAGGTGGAAGCATCAGCCGTTGCAAGCAGAAGATGTAGAGAAGAAGGTCATGCTGAAGTTCGAGGGAGCCAAACAAGGGCAAGGCCTTTGACGCGTCTCGAGTGCAGAACGCGCCTGTCCACTACTATCATGTCCTCCGCAGAGTCCTCAAAATTATCCCCCCTGGTCGATGTGTATGTTTCTCGCTTGAGCGATATGCTTACTGCTCACCCGCGTCTCTTGCTCTAGGACGTACAAGCAGCTCCATCTTCTCGTCTCTGGATATGAAGGAGGTGCCACCGAAGAGAGCTTAGAGGAGATGCTCAAACCCCGTCTCGAGAGCTTCAAGGACTTTCAGCATACCTTCGGACGCCCAAACACAGCCTCGCGCAAGTCATTTGACAGTGGCACCGTGACCCTTCGCGATGGGAGCGCCATGAGTGTTCCTCCAGACCTCAAGGAAGTTGCTTTAGGCATCAGCAAAAAGTTCGACATAGACGAAGTGGAGGCGTTAGTTCTGCTCCGCTCATTCATCTACAACGTCGGACTACCTGACCTGAAACCTGGAGGCTCACTGGTGGAAGATATCATCGAAGGCTTCACCCCGTTCTACTACGCAGAACGGCGCTGCTTGTTTCGCATCCTCGTCACTCTCCTCCGCGCGAACGAAAGCAATATCCTCTTCTTCCACGACCCCTCTACGCGACTCCTCCCCGAAATCATCTCCCAGCCAACAGCGTTCGTCCTGGGCGTCCTCTCAGAGATCAAAGAGCGTGTTCACTCGTCGCCACCCGACGACATCTCAGGCGACCCACGTATGGCTTCGGCGTGGGCAAAAGAGTTCGTTAGAGATCATTTAGTACTCCTCGAGCTCTTGTTCTGGTTGATGTGGAGCTACGTCCCCCACGAAGGAGAACTGGTACTCCAAATTTTCAGCACAGGGTACGGCACCAACCTCGGATCGGCGCAACAGAACGGTTCGCTACTTCTCGACGAAGAAGGTACCAGGTTGCAGCAGGACTGCGCGAGTCTTTGGACTCTTCTCATGATCTCTATCCTAGAGCTCGAGGCTATCGCTGTTGATGGAACCGTTGAGGTTTCAGATAAACCCACTGACGAGCATGTGTACTTCTCTTCGCCCGCATCGCTTCGACAGATACATGAATTAGTTGTCTCTAACGAAGATACTTATTTTGCTCCCATCTACGCGTCATGGGTCCTCGTACTGTGGCGACTTGAGACGACAGTCGCAGCGTTGCAGGAATGCCCATCCTCATATCGTCCTTTCTTCGAATCCCTCGACCCCCACCCAGCACGCCCATACTTCACACATCGAGAACCTGTTTACAAATCAATGTTGGAGCGATGTTTAGATCCGGAAGTTGGATTGTTCAACCTCCTTTTGGCGTTTCTGACGACCACTCCACTGTTTTCGACGTCTATCGCTTGGCAATCCAATTCGGCCATCACAGACCCAAATTCTGTGGCATACCGATCCGTGATGAAAGGTAGATATCTTGTGCCGTTCAAAATTAAATGTTCACTAACACACACCGCAGGATTGGTGACTGGGCTTTTGGATGTAGTCCCTCTGGAGCTAATACCAGGATTTGAGACGATCGTAGAAGTGTGGGTTGCTCTCTTCGCTCGAGGCGAAGTCGATTCAGTTGTTCTCATCTGCCAACAATATTGGCAGTCTGACTATGCTATCCGCCTCTCACGACGGGCCATCCTTGACGTTGCACGATCACGCTTTCCTATCCAGATTCAGCCACTCGTCCGGCTGCTGCGGTCTCTGACCGGGTATGGTTTCATGAGCACTGATTCTCTCAACGTGGATTCTGACCGTTCAGGAGACACCGGACGGTTTGCAGAGACTTACAGCCCGATACGCATGGTCTGTGCGCAGCATGTGTCTGTTTTCTTGGACACGATACCCACATACACCCAGATGATGCCCGCTAGCGCATGTACGGGTCCCACGCTTTGTATGAAAAGGTCCCAGAGCGATATGGTTCTTCGACATCTACTGGCCCGACATATATCAACTTGCGCCCTCTCAAGTTGCCTGGTGGCAGTATCTTGCCCCCTAAAACTGTAGGGCGCTTGTTGAGTCAGGACGGTGGAGAATATATGATCGTGGCTTGGCAGCACGAGCATTCGGGTTGGAAGCTTCTCAAGGAGGTGCTGGTGGCGTACGCGCAGCGTGCACGACTATTGCCGGTGGCTACGACTTCATATCCATCCTTCCACGCCACTTCACATCGCGCAGGACAACAGCCGCCCACTGTACTCACGTTGCAAGACATCGGGGTCGACATCAGTCCAGAAACCGACATGAGCACCATCACGAACATCTTTGACCTATTCCGCAGTGTCATTCAAGATGATGCGAACTTGACCAGTCAGATCCTGGACGCGATCAATGGTGATGCTGAGTCGCCTAATCTTGTCCAGCTAGTCATGCTTGTTCTCGAAGATGCATTGGCACGCTCTATTGCACAGTCTCGCACAACGGAACAAATGGAGCTCATCGCATCTGCTCTAGGCTTGGTCTCATCACTCATGGTGCTGCCTACGTGTGCAGACGATATTTGGTTGTTTGTGCGTTCATCGAGTGCCATATTCGATACCAATCGACACGGTGGCGGTTCTTCCGCTGTTCTTGCTGCCGAGCGCTCGTCTGGCTCCTATTCGATCACCAAGGAGCTGCTTCGTTTCGTGAAGGCGATGTTTGCCGACGTGTCTTCCTCGGTCTTACTGTCTACTCCTGGGGCGCGAAGAGCGCAATTGAAGGAAGAGGTGCTGATGCGTGCGCTGCGCTTCGTGCATACGGAAATCTGGCTCGAGCATGTAGGTTGGAAGTATGCTCAGCTCGGCAACAGATTCGCAGTTGGAAAGGATGGTATCGTCGTTATATGGCGACATTCTCGACCAGATCCCTCCGAGTGGGCCAGAGGGACCTTTGATGTCGGTCAGCCATGCGATCTTCGAAGCGCTCGTCCTGAAGGCCACCACGTCGAGCATCAACCCCCTCATCTCTGCCATTGCCACTTCAGGAGCCGTCTTGCGCCATATAACCGCCTCCGCTCGTCACGGGGATACGACAGGTCTCTATCTTGTCCTGCAATCACATCTTCGGGTAATTAGACTCTGTCTGACGTACAAGCAAAGGTTGTATATGAATGCTGGGCCTTGCTTGTTGGAACAGGCACTGTGTTCCCGTGCTGGGGGCGGCGGGGTGGTCAACGTCAGCCGGTCTAAAGCTGACCCTCTTGATGTCCTGGCTACGTTCGTTGTCGACCCAGATCCTGCTTCGCAGTTAGCTCTCGAAGCCGCTCGGCTTTTGTACGCTCTCTGTTCGTCCCTGTCCGCATCCTCCTCTTCGCCCACCATTGTTGGCCACCTCTCTGATCCGGAGACCACCATCTCGTCTTTTGTCCGCGTCGTGCGGGATCCCTATCGTAGTCTCGAAGTTCGACTTGCCGTCTGGCGGTTCATGACTTTGGCAGTCGAAAAAGAGCCTGCATTGGGTAACCTGTTCGTCACTGGCCGTTTCCAGATCTCAGACCTCAAGTTCAAAGGAGATTCCAAGACTGATACTCCGGAGAAGAAAAGGTTCAGCGCTTTACAGGCTGCTCGAGAGGGGCTCAGCACCGGAGAAGAGCTGTGGGATGTCAATCCTGCGGTTTTGTCCAGTATCCTTGCATTTCTAGCTGCTATATGGACTCGTGGCTTGGAACACAAGGTTGTCTTGAAGACGACCCGTGAAAGTGCGGAATTCTGGCAACAGCTAGCGGAAATTGTGCGGAGGGATGTGCCACCAGCACCGGAATACCGGAGCTCTGGGTTTGCCCCAGACGAGAGTCTTGCGCGCTCGGCTCTTCATGATGCCGTATTTACTCACTCTCATCGTGTCCTAGCAAAGGCCCATGCAATTCGCATCATAGCTTTAGACGTCAACATGGACTTCCCATCACAGAATACACAAGCTCCGCCCAGCCCTCAGAGTTACCAGTCAATTGAAGGTATATTCAAGCAGGAGGAACAACTCGCCAATCATCTACAGGAGGCGACCATGAACTCGTACGATCCAAGTCGGTATGACGACTTCGAACTCAAGGCGAAAGAAAATTTTCCGTGTCTGTCGCTAGCACAGTTGGAATCTCGCTCGCTTCTTGGAGAACGTGAGCTGGGAGAAGACTTTGCTTTCGCCTCGGTCGTCCTTCAAGCTCGAACAGGTCCTATCGAGAGGAACTACGAAGAGGCAGTCGCAGGAAGAGTGGAAGGTACCTTGCATGATTTGTTCTCGATCAATTTGAACCTCTCCCTCGCGCATGTGCAGACCGAGTTGGGTGAGTCGTGGCAATTCTTACTGCAGAAGGTGGCGCCATTCTTGAAAGGAAACTCTGGTCTCCGTCCCACTATCCTTTCCTTGGCTGCCACAGTCTCCGAAACCATAGCTGTGGAGAAGCGGCCTGGCGACCTAATGTCCAAGATCCATGGGGTGCACCTATCACTGCTACTGGCCTTGGTCGAATTAGCCTGGTTCTCTGCCACCGAAACTGAAAAGGAGGTCCAGTCCTTAATGCAGCTAGTGAAACATGTCCACGATATTGTCGTAAATGAGCCACAGTCTCCCGTCAAATCCGTCCGCGGCGCCGTCACTACGCCATTCCACCGTACACTCCTCCAGATCATCTATTTCTGCGCAAAGCAATGCAGGACTCTTGCGGGACGTCCGAAGGCACTCAATGCGGACCGTCGATTGTGCATTGCATCGATGGTGGATTCCACCATGATTTTCGTCATCGACTCCTTGCGCTTCGTCTTCCATGCGGCACAGAGTCGACTCGATGTTGATCTGGATTTGGATATGGAGCTGTTGGTGGTCGTATTTGAGCAGTGCACGCGGAACGATATCAACCCGTCCACGACGCATTGGCTGACGCGCTGCCAGGAAACAGACGTGATTCGTGCCAGCCTCGCTCTTTATACACAAATAGACTTGACGGGACTGTCTAGCCTGTCCCTCACCAGCGCCAGGAAGCAGCCCTTGTATGCTCCTCACGTTCTCATGTTCCATGTCGCATTTGCTAGCTTGCAAACTCCTGCGGAACGATTGGCGAGCGAGGGGCTATTGGTCGCCTACACCAATAACAGTATCAGCTCAGCCATAAGCTCTGGCCGAGTGGACGTCTCTCTTCCGGAATTGCCTGGCGAACGGAATCCTGCACATCAGACATACTGTGCAATGCTCTCGGTCGTTTCTGGCATCAACACAGCTCTAGGGATGCAAAAGCATTTCTTTGACGCCGAGGCCAGTGGCTTTGTGCAGCTGTATGGAAACCAAATAGCACGGGCGTTGTCATGGACCATTGCTGACCCCCTTTCATTGCCTTTCGTCGAGGAGATGGAGCGTGTCATTGGCCTCTTCTATGCCATTGCGGCCACTCTGCCTTCATCGACCAACAGGAGAGCCTCAACCGAGAAGATATTGTCGGCTTTCAGCTCAAATGTCCTCCTCCTGTTACAACAACTCAACTATGCACTGACGCATCCCAACCAACTCGCCAGCTTGCTCGAACCAGTTACCGCCGAAGAGCGGGCGCAACTAGACAGAGATAGCCGCGAGACTTCGATGGCTTTCTCTGAGATAGTCGATCCGGTCAGGAAACCCTTTCTGGCTCAACTGGTCCATAGGCTGTTCAAGCTCACCAGCAACATTGTCTGTACCTTGATCGCAATCAGCGAGTCGGACATGGTCTTGAGAGGCGAAACTGAAGATATGCCCACTCGTATAGCTTTGGTGGTTCCGGCAAGTCGTCTTTTCCTTGTTTGCTCTCCAGCATTTCGTATTGACTATCTGCTTGTAGCATTCTAAAGTGGTTCTCGGGGAACCCGCTTCTATGGGGACACTACTTGAACTTGGGAACTACACTCTCGATGTCCTTGGTCATTTGGCTACAAGACCAGCGGGTCAGTCCCTCATGCCTTTGTCAACACCTGGCGAGCATCCTCTGGACGTGGGCGAGGCAGTTCGTACAACGCGCCGCAACCTTGACGTGGTACTCTTCTACGCGACAACGCAGCTCGGTGCATGGTTAGCCAAACCTGAGCTGTTCGAGAGCGGTGGTGGTGCCGTCGGTGCAGGGGATGCCGAGATGGAGGACATCGGAGATGGACGCATGCGGAGAGAGTCGTCAGGTCTCGCGGAGAGGTTGAGGAGGGGTATGACAGGCGAGATGGCAGGGGAGTTGAAGGCTTTGATGGAGAAGGCGAAAGGAGTGTTGGAGAAAACCGCTCAGGTGGACAATGGCACAGTCTCAGAGGTGGACATGATCAAGCTATTGATCAAATTTCTGAATGATAAAGTGATTGGTCGGACGTGAAAAAGTATATAGTTTGGATTAAGTCGTGTGTCAGGATGTGTATTTGTACTGTAGTTCTTCTTGATATGCATTCGAGAACGAGTGCGGCTGGGCGACCTTCACCTGAAAGCATCCTTTTCACAGATGTCGTAGTCAGGACGTCGGCCATGAGATCTGGCAAGAATATTGAAATGGAGTAATGTAGATCAAGTGAAAATCCCAAAGGATGCCCCATAGTAATGTGTCCATAGTATTCTGTCCGTTGCTAAGTATGTATCCAACAAATGTCCCGAAAAATGGAGTAATAAGTTCACAGATCAGACACCGGGCTTCAGAAGTGCTCAACTTCCCTCGCGATTATTTTCCGAAGTCACTTGAGGCTGCGATCCACTAGCACGAGAATTAGAGCCTTTAACAGTGCGCTCAATTGCGTCCACAGCTTGCTGCTTTCCTCTCATTGCCTTTTTCGCGCTCTTTCTCGTGAAAAGTCTACAGTACATGCATGAGTGATCAGTGAGAAAATAGCGTCTCTTCTGGCACTTACACCACTATCGAGTTCCATATCGACAAGCCGTGCGCAGGTATTATATGCGTACGGACCTGCTGCTCGGATACAGACTGTCTTGGGGCCCTCACTGGATGGTCGTTCGGGTCGAAAGTCGCCCGCACAAGCTGCATACGCTTCATCTTGGGCACCGTCATATGAGTCACTGGTGCTGTGTGGTAGATGCTCTTCTTGAGCAAGGCAAGAGCCTCGGGCTAAGCAGGGAATCTGTCAAAAAACGAAAGGGCAACAGGAATGATATCCTACCGTATCGCGCCTCTTTGCGATCGCACTAGGCGGTGGGCGTTCGCCTTCCAGATCTAACGGCCCCCATCGCCTGTCCTCGTCTATGACTCTTTCACTGTCAACGGAACTTATCGATGGGTTAGACGCTCCTCTGTCTGCTCGTTGGACATCTCCCTGAATCCTCCCTCCGTCATCATGCAAAACGAGGCCCTTGTCTCTTGCATCGGCTAACATTTTCTCCGCTTTCGCCTCTAGCTTCTTGCGTTTCTTCACGACACGTTCTGCCGACCTTTTGAACTTCCGGTCTATCTCTTCCTGACCAGCGAGCCATCGTCGAACAGGATCTTCCTTGATCACACCAACCTCGCTTGGATGCAATCGCAACGCTGAGACCTCGTCTTTCGGTTCCATTGGCCGCACATGTCCCAAAATATCCACTCGCTCGCGAATCATGAGGACATGGGGTATATCCTGTATCCTGGTCAATAAGCAATAATTCGTACCAGTGATTGTAGACATACCTCAGAACTCTCCATACTAAGCGCATCCTCTAAAATTCCAGAGGAACCTGGAAGTTTGTCCGCTTCGTTTCTCTTCACCTCCTGAGTGGCAACTTCCTCGTTCTCTCTGAACAACTTCGCCTCATGTTGAGATATCTCTTTCTCTCCGGCCACCTTATGTCTAGCACTGACTAATCTTTTGGATCTTGTAGCTTTCCGCCCTCTGCGTTGGCGTCCGTCTTCACTGCTAGATGAATCATCCGACGCATACCCGTCCGCCTGGGTGTCGGGCTGCGGACGGTGCAATTCAGGAAAGGGGTTACGGGCAAGATGCTCGGAGGAATGGCAAGTGACATGCTTGATGAATTTGGCAATCGACTGGTAAGCATATCTCGCCTATAAAAATCTAAGCATAGCACAGTACAGAAAATTTGATTCAACATACACAATCTGTGAAGATAAAGACAGTGAGAACATGCGGCATTCCTGAGATCAGCAGTCAGCATCTCGAACATAGCTTTAAGCGGGATGATTTTTTTTTACCGTCGTACACCTGCAAATGAACCTGAAGAGAAAAACAAGACAAGGTAAGCAAGTAAACACGACGAGGAGAGAGAGCCACTACCTTGGTGGGCGTTCTGAATTTCTCCGCATTTTCTTTTTGTCGCCTACCCTCCGTCAATACACCCTGCCTCACTGGATACTCATCTGGGTGCGCAGCTCGATGAGCAAAATATACGATCTCGTCTCGTAAAACCTCGCCATCGCCTGCTATGATGTATAACGGACAGAGGTTGCCTAGCGAGCCCTGCAGGATGGGTGACACAAGTGGGTGGGTGAGCTGTCTGGTCGCACCATCAGCGATCAAGTGACAGTAATGGAAACAACGGGCTTACTCGTTGGTAGCGTATTGCTGAATTTGTGATCGGATCTCGAGCGGGACTGCATCGGGGTCCTTCATAAGCACCTTCGGCGGTTTGGGCTCCCACCTGCTCAAATCCTCCGTACGCAAAGAAGGATCGCCACTACTCTCATCTCTCACATCAGCTCCGCCACTTGCATCGAGTTCATCGTTTCTCCGGATGCCTGACTCCTTCTCCTCGCCCACTTCGTTCTGCGGCTCACTGATTGACAAATGCTCTAACATCTCATCCTGGCTCTGCACCCCACCGTGCCTCTCTTGTTCTTCCTCTCTTACCTCCTGGACCCCCTTTCCCTCTTCCTTCGCGCTCCTCATGACGTTATGTTCTGCGCGCATCCGATCCGGAGTCGGTGAGAGAGTATCGGCATGGCCGGGCCCAGGCGGCGGGTTTGTCTTCGTATCCGTAACGCGGATGCGATTATCCCCGTTTGCAATTGGCTCAACGGGCCAGGTAATGGATGGTTTATGAACAAACCCATGCGGTGGGATGATATCCTAGAGCATATATTGAAGAGCCTTGAACATATACGAGAGATAGACACCCACGCTATGAGTATTAGACATGACGCTAGGAAAGCTATGAGTCAAGTCGACCCAAGGGCTGATAAGCACAGCGCCAGCAGGTAATGGGATGCCCATATCGCGCAATACAGTCAAAGCGGTGATACATAAAGCACCTCCTGCCGAGTCACCTGCGAAGGTGATCTTGGATGGCGAAACAGGTTTATGGGCAGCTCCAGGTGGTGGACTGATGAGGTAGAAATCTGAAACAAGTTTTTTTTTGTGTGCGTTAAGGGTGCAAACGAACGAAACCGTAACTCTTACAAGCCGCAAGAACATCGTGAAGAGGACACGGCCATGGGTACTGAGGAGCTTTGCTGGACGTTAGGAAATATACATGTTTGTCATTCAAGGATAGTGACAACATAGAACGTATATCGCTCACCGATAGTTTACGGCAAAGGCTCGTCCTTTGATCTTGTGTGCTGTGAACAGTAAGAATAAGTCAGACTAGAGAGTGCGATTGAGATGCTCATACCGAAGCGAATGATTTGATAACGGTGCGTATCTGCTCATAGAATGAGATACAAATTATATAGAGAGAGATTTGATGTACTGATCGAGCCCCAGAAATAGGCACCTAGAGAACAAATCTGAGAAACAAATTGCTATACGGATCAGCATAGACTCACCTCCATGAACATAGAGCTATGACGAAAATATTGGCCGTTCTAACTGAATTTACTGATCAAGATCCAAGGTTCAGATGCACGCACCATGACGGTCTCCAGTTTCTCCATCTTCTTAATGGTCTCTTCGTCATCACTCATTTTCTCGCCATCACCAGCAACCTCCGCATCATCCAAAAAGCGCCCCTCCGTGATCCATTCAGACGCTATGCCGTCCATGCCACGGACTTGCCACCATCGTTCGCCACCGACGACTGCTTTGAGCTCTTCGGGACCAAACCAATCGATGAGGAGGTCCGCAGCTCGGTTGCAAGAGGAAAGAGGAACCATGACAGGCACTACGGCTGTCCAGAATGGAGCGGGTATATGCGTGTTCGTGCTAGCAGAGAATAAACAATATGAGTCTCTTGATAAATAGTCACTATGGTGCGTCAAGAGCTCATCCATGGGCTCGAGACAAATTCGAATCATATGAGCTACGCCCGCTGCCATGGAATTGAAGGATGACGTTGAGCCAGCCTTTTCCGGATGAATAGTAAGGTGGAAAAATCTGAAAGACGAGCGGCGAGCCAGACAAGAAAAAAAAATCAAGCTGCTCACAATGCTTGTAGGGACTCTATAGTGTTTTGCGTCCCGAGATGAATGAATGCCTGGACGATATGAAAGGCTCTGCAGCCTCGGTTGAATAATGTTGCCAAGTCGGTAGTAACAAGACATTGAGACGCACTCATCAAAAAGGATATCGTCCGTCGCCACCTGTTGCCCAGAATGGCCTTCCTTCAGTTTCTTTGTTTTTCTTTTATAATGTTCAAGAAAGGTTTTGAGGACGACTGCGAATTACATCCGACGTCAGCCGGGTGGATATGACCATTTGAAACAGGAAGGAAACTGGCCAGGAGTAATATGCACAGCTGCAGAGGTGGTGCTGACGGTCATGGTAAGAAACGAATGTCGAGAATATAATGAGTTTGAAGAGAGAGGAAAGGAAGGTGATAGTAGGTGCGTTGCAGCAGAATGGGAAAGACGTGGTGTTGAACGAGTCGATGAGATCTACTGGACAGATCTAGCTGTGACGTAACATAACCTCTACCCCATCTTAGGGTTGTCTGAATGGAGGTACCCGAAGGGATTATTTCAGAAGATACAGACAACAACGAAGGGTAGCGCTGAGGTTAGACATAAATATTCAAAAGGTAGGTTATGGAGATGTTTTGCCTAGTATTCGCCGTCTTCTTCCTCTGCATCTACGGAATCGATGCCGACCTCTTCATAATCTTTCTCGAGTGCAGCGAGGTCCTCGCGCGCCTCAGAGAACTCACCCTGGAAACATATATTTGTGAGATAGCCGGGTAAGTAGCAGACTAGCAACTTACCTCTTCCATACCCTCGCCGACGTACCAGTGAACGAACGCGCGCTTCGAATACATAAGGTCAAACTTGTGGTCTACACAGGATAAGCGAGTTAGCAATATAACGCATTACTACGAAACGATGGTACATGCCCAGGCGGTTCCATGCAGACGCAATGGCTGTAGTGCTGTAGAAGAATCAGGAGAGTAAGACGGCGGCACGGGTCCGACTGGAGTGAAGATCTACTTTGAGAGCATGCATAGACTCCTGCTGGCCTTCGCCAGGTCACCTCCAGGGACAACAGCAGCAGGCTCGTTACAGATCCCGAGCTTTGTACACACACAAGTTATGGACCACGAAAGAGTGAATACATAATTGAGCAGACCTTAAACCCCGTGGGGCACCAGTCAACGAACTGGATAGTTCGCTTGGTCTTGATGGCAGCGACGGCCGCCGTCACATCCTTGGGAACGACATCTCCGCGGTAAAGCAAGCAACAGGCCACTATATATCTACGATTAGTTGAGGGTACGATGATTGGAGAAGCGGGTTCGGAAGCGTACTATATTTTCCATCTTTGGGGTCGCATTTGACCTACATGTAAGTTTTTGAGTTAGTCTGCTTGCTTATGGGGAGCGTAGCTTCCCAGACGTACCATTTGATTCCCAGTCTCGAAACACGAGAAAGTCATCTCAGAGACAGAGTTCTGCTCGTGACCAGCCTTGTCAGTCGCGAGCAGCGGCGAGTAGGTAGCCAGCGGGAAATGGATGCGAGGGAATCTACAATAAACCAAAACGTGAGCGAGGGCGCCTGATGCGCAGGACAGAGAACAAGACATACGGGACAAGGTTGGTCTGGAACTCGTTCAAGTCGACATTCAAAGAACCGTCGAAGCGGAGCGACGCAGTGACAGAGGACACGACTTGCGCGATGAGTCGGTTCAGGTTCGTGAAGCTCGGCAGCGACACGCTGAGTTTATTCTTGCAGATATCATAGATGGCCTCGTTGTCGACCTATACACGTACAACAAATTCGGCAGTGGTCACCACTGCACCGGAAGCACCCGGTTGAAAAATAGCCAACGCACCATGAAAGAGCAGTCCGAGTGTTCCAACGTCGTGTGCGTCGTCAACACTGAGTTATACGGCTCGACTACGGAGCTGGACAGCTGCGGGGCAGGATACACGCAGAACTCGAGCTTCGACTTCTTCCCATAGTCCGTCGACAGGCGCTCAAGCAGCAGCGCGCCAAAGCCAGACCCCGTTCCGCCTCCAAACGAGTGGAAGACGAAGAAGCCCTGCAGACCGCTGCAGTTATCCGCAAGGCGGCGGAGCTTGTCCATCGCAGGATCAATGAGCTCCTTCCCGACCGTGTAATGTCCCCGAGCGTCTTACGGACAGGCAAACGTATAAGCACATGGGCAGAGCAAAACAAAAAACAAAACAAAAAACGTGGCTCACAATTGTTCGCAGCATCCTCCTTTCCCGTAAGCATGGTCTCTGGATGGAACAGCGAGCGATACGTGCCGGTTTTCACAGCGTCAATGGCACCAGGTTCCAAGTCGACGTACAACGAGCGCGGTACATACTTCCCCGAGCCTGTCTCGGAGAAGAACGTCGAGAAACCGCTATCGCTCGCGGTAGAGCCCTCAGTAACACGACCGTCTGGCTGTTCGCGCAAATAGAACATCATCAATCATAGTATAGAACCTATAGAGATTGTTTGACGCACGCTCAGCCCATGTTCAATAGTGTACAGTTCCCCTGTCAGAAATAAAGCCGAGCCGTCAATTTTGGATCACTGAAGTTTGAGGTAACTCGGCTAATAAACGATCGAAGTCATACGCACAGCAAGCGTTACCGATCTGAACACCGGCCTGCCCGACATGAACAGAAATTACTTCTCTCATTTGTTTCGTTGATTAGATCGTCGCGGTGAAGCCCGAAAGATATGTCGCTGTCGTGTTTGTCGAGGTGGGATGTCTGAGGTTGCCACAGGCGCGTATCGACCAGTGGCATCGACTTGGCGACTGACTGTGATAATGGTTCGAACCAAAAAACGCTTCATCGTCGGGACACGAACAGCCCACGACAAGAACATCTTGAACGTCACATTGCAGTGGTATGCGATATAATTATTGTAAAGAGGCAGGGGAATGATTGCAGTGGGGTAAAGAAAAACAGTGGGATATCCATGACGTGAAAGTCGTTAAGACAAATGAAGAAAAAACATGATTAGGCAGGTCGTGGGGCCAAACAATGAAAGACCAGAGGAAGTTAACGATACTGAAACCACGAAAGTACGATAGGCAACCAACAAGACAGCGATACACTTAGTATTCGCCAGCCTCCTCAACATCCGCAGAGTCGATGCCGACCTCCTCGTAGTCCTTTTCGAGAGCGGCAAGATCCTCACGAGCCTCAGAGAACTCACCCTCCTCCATGCCCTCACCGACGTACCAGTGCACAAACGCACGTTTCGAGTACAAGAGGTCGAACTTGTGGTCAAGTCGACTCCATGCACTCGAAATGGCAGTCGTATTAGAGAGCATGCACATGCTCCGCGAAACCTTGGCAAGGTCACCACCAGGAATGTGAGCAGGCGCCTCGTTGCATATACCGAGCTTGAAGCCGGTAGGGCACCAGTCAACAAATTGAATGGTCCGCTTCGTCTTGATGATGGCAACGGCAGCGTTGACGTCCTTGGGGACGACATCACCACGGTACAACAGAGCGCAAGCCACTGCAAGATCGGGATGAGGTAAAGAATTGTATGCGGCCGAAATATAGGATACACGTACTGTACTTGCCCTCACGAGGGTCGCACTTCACCATTTGGTTGCCAGTTTCGAAGCACGAAAAGGTCATGTCAGCAACAGAGTTCTGCTCGTGGTGAGCCTTCTCCGCTGAGAGAATGGGTGCGAAGGTAGCAAGAGGGAAATGGATGCGAGGGAAGCTAAGGAATGTATGTCAGATATGGGTACCTTCGAATCATTATTAAGACTTACGGTACAAGGTTCGTCTGGAATTCGTTAAGGTCAACGTTCAGAGAGCCGTCAAAACGAAGAGAAGCCGTGATTGACGAGACGACTTGAGCGATGAGTCGATTCAAGTTGGCGAAGCTTGGCGAAGAGATGTTGAGGCTCTTCTTGCAGATATCGTAGATAGCTTCATTGTCAACCTGCGCATCGACATTTGTCATTTGATGGTACCAGACGTGAGATGAGGAAGCGGCAAACCATGAAAGAGCAGTCCGAATGCTCGAGCGTTGTGTGCGTCGTAAGAACGGAGTTGTACGGCTCGACAACGGAATTCGCGAGTGTAGGTGCGGGGTAAACGCTGAACTCGAGCTTGGACTTCTTGCCATAGTCGGTGGAAAGGCGCTCGAGGATGAGCGCACCAAGACCGGAGCCAGTTCCACCGCCGAACGAATGGAAGACAAAGAAGCCCTGCAAGCCACTGCAGTTGTCGGCCAAGCGGCGGAGCTTGTCCATAACGACATCAATCTGTTCCTTCCCGATGGTGTAATGACCACGAGCATCTAGACCACGTCAACATGTGAAGATGCGGATGTTAGAATTTGACCTACAGTTGCTGGCCGCATCCTCCTTGCCAGTGATCATGGTCTCGGGGTGGAAGAGACTTCGGTACGTGCCGTTGCGAACCTCATCGATGACGTTCGGCTCGAGATCGATGTAGAGTGATCGGGGCACATACTTGCCCGACGACGTCTCGGAGAAGAAAGTGCTGAAGCCATCGGCACTGTGGGAGGAGGGAGCATCGACCAGGCGGCCGTCAGGCTGCATGTATCCTGTCGGCATGTGAAATGGAAGTGTCATCCGGCTGAGTACTCACGCTCAGACCATGCTCGACGGTGTAGAGTTCCCCTGCGAGACTCGATCGTCAGCCAATACCCCAGACAAGCGCGTGCATCAAGTGAGAACGCCAATCGACACGTCGTTTTCGACTCATCGGCGCACAGAAGGCATGCCTTGTATCAAAGCAGCGGACTTACAGCAGGCGTTGCCGATCTGTACACCAGCCTGACCAACATGAACGGAGATGACTTCACGCATTTTCAACTCGAGACGAAGCTGAAGAAAAAAAACGGTGAGCGTGAATTTCCGACCCACAGACGATAGAGACGGTGAGAAAGGATAAAATGCTTACATTGAGGAAGCAGATGAGACTAAACGAATGGGACGACGTAGAGGCAAGGGCGAAGGGCAAGGCGTTATACCTCTCGCTGACAAATATTCCCACGTACAACCTCCACCACTTGGCCCGTGCGCGCCTCGCGTTTCCCTGCAGGCGTCAAGTCCCCCGCATGGTGAAGCGTGGAGCATAAAAACGAGTTGAACTCGTGTCTGCATCAGCTTGATTGTTTCGATTCATGGACGGGCGCTCGAAAACAGACATACTACATAATCTCACACAGTGTAAGCACGACACGGACGGAAGTAATACACTGCCGCGAAGATGGACAGGCATGTTTAATTGATGGTAAGGTGAACCTCGAGGAGAACAAGCGGGCTCTTTTCTGGGACCCGTTTGCAATACTGGTACTCACATTGGACCCGTCATCGAGCGGCAGTTATTGGCCAACATCCTAGCGATGTGATTGTGGGCAATAGGCGGGTCGCTCTATCGAAGGGCTACTACTACCCACAGCGCGCTCGACGCGTCGGCACTTGATCGTAGACAGCATAGAACCTACAGACATAGACAAGGGACCAGAAGGCTGGAGAATATGTGACATGAAAGCAGAGCAGCAAAAATGCCTCTTTATACCCAACGTTGAGCTGGATATGAATCCGGACATCGCTGTTCCGAGGATCATCTCACCCCGCAATGGCGAAGTATCATGCAACACAGAAGAATGAGTGCGGGTAACCTAGATGTGAGTCACACAGGACCCATGAAACACAGAGATTCGGATTCCGGCCGTGGTTAATGGTTGGAACGGCATGGACCCGGAGGAGTTGCACTGGATGGTGAGGTGTCCACGGGCCCGCTTCTGCCCGAGGGGTCCCGAAGAGGACCCCGGAAACAAGCGGTCGCGTGGCTGTCGGCCCATATTTGAGCGCGTTCGGTGGCGCTGTTTTGGGACGCGTCCCGCCTTACTCAGGATCAACACCGTCACTCCCAAAAACCACCCACAATGCGTGAAGTCATCTCCATCCACGTTGGCCAGGCCGGTGTCCAGATTGGAAACGCCTGCTGTGAGTATCTTTACCCTCGTCGTTCCTCGCGATGAATCCGTTCCCTCTCTGATAACGCACTTCCAACAGGGGAGCTCTACACAATCGAGCACGGTTTGACTGTATGTTTCTCGTCCTCTTGCGACCCTGCGATAGAAAAAACTGTTGCTTATATACCTATATGTAGCCTGACGGTCGCTTCATCGACAAAGCGCAGGTCTCGCGCGCGGGCGATGGTTTGTCAACCTTCTTTTCCGAGACGGGCTCCGGCAAGTATGTCCCGCGCTCTCTCTATATCGACTTGGAGCCTGGTGTTATCGACGAGGTCAAGACTGGCACCTATCGATCCCTTTTCCACCCGGAAACAATGCTGACAGGAAAAGAGGACGCTGCGAACAACTGTGCATACTCCGCTTTTTCTCCCTTCGAGATCCTTCTTGCTCATCACTTCTCTTTGATAGATGCACGTGGACACTACACTGTCGGCAAGGAGCTTATCGACCCAGCCATGGAAAAGCTTCGTCGCCTTACGGACAACACCAACGGCCTCCAGGGCTTCTTCGTCTTCCACTCGTTCGGTGGCGGGACTGGATCTGGGTTTGGTGCTCTCCTCCTCGAACGCCTCGCCACGGAATACGGAAAGAAGTCTAAGCTCGAGTTCTGTGTCTACCCTGCACCACAGCTGTCCAGCTCCGTTGTCGAGCCCTACAACTCCGTCCTTACGACCCACACGACGCTCGAGCATTCGGATTGTTCCTTCATGGTATGCCTTCCGTCTATGATATCTTACGCCTCGTGTTGATGACAACGATGACTCGACCAAACTGACCACGTCATGTCTTTAGGTCGATAATGAAGCGATCTACGATATCTGCAAAAAGAGGCTTAACGTGTCCCAGCCCAGCTTCACCAACTTGAACAGGCTGATCGCTCAAGTCGTCTCGTCCGTCACCGTCTCGCTCCGTTTCGATGGGTCTCTCAACGTCGACTTGAACGAGTTCCAGACGAATTTGGTTCCGTAGGTGTCTCTTTGTATACGTCGTTTCCATCACGAATGCCCATCATCTTCCGTAGATTCCCGCGCATCCATTTCCCTCTCGCTACTTACTCTCCTCTGCTTTCGACCGACAAGGCCAACCATGAGGGTAACACTGTTGCCGAGATGACCCTCGCGTGCTTCGAGGCTGGCAACCAGATGGCAAGTTTGATCTTAACTTATCTTTCAATCCTGCTGAGATTTCCAATGATGGGTTGTAGGTGAAATGCGACCCCAGGGAAGGAAAATACAGTGCGCTTTTCTTCAAAACATCTGCCCTGTGGCCCGGCTCTGACATGATCGCATATAGTGGCCTGCTGCTTGCTGTACCGTGGTGATGTCGTGCCAAAGGACGCCAACGCTGCTATCGCCAGCATCAAGACGAAGAAGACCATCCAATTCGTTGACTGGATCCAGACTGGCTTCAAGGCATGTCACAATTAGCGCCCATGAAATTTTGGATAACTGACGTCATCTTTGCGCAGCTTGGTGTTTGCAGCGAGCCTGCTTCCACGGTTCCCGGAGGCGACCTTGCGAAGACATCTCGGAGCTTGGCCATGCTTTCGAAGTCCGCCTTCTTTTGTTCTTTGGCTGATTGTCTGGGCGACCTCTAACACTTGTTTTGCACCTTTAGCACCACAGCCATTGCTTCTGCCTGGAAGCGTCTCGGTGCGGTTAAAGTGTTTTGTCTTCTGACAACATGCTGATTGTTCCACAGACCACAAATTCGATCTCATGTACTCGAAGCGCGCGTTCGTCCACTGGTATGTCGGGGAGGGTATGGAGGAGGTATGTCGTCTATTCCCTCGCATCGGAGACCTAGACCTGACGCCTCTCGACAGGGTGAGTTCTCCGAGGCCCGCGAGGACCTCGCCGCGCTCGAGAAAGACTACGAGGAAGTTGGCCTGGATACCGTAGAGCCTGAGGAAGAGGGAGAGTACTGATTCTCTCGACGGTTTCAATTTCTCTCGCTGTCGACGATGATGATACCACTTTTTTTACCCTTCCTCGCCATCGGCACTTCCATCCGCGGTCGAATGTTCTACTTCTAGCTATCTTCCTTATGGTGTACTGTTCCCGGATCTTACAATAACAGTTATTGGCTGCTGTGGCCCTCTTGGTTGTTCTAACTAATTGGTACTCAACGCTGTATATAACTCCCCAAGATATATCCCTTGTCGCGTCCGATTAATGAGAATCCGGTTTTTACAAGTTGATCTGTTTGACAGCTGTTTACAAGCCTTAGCTTGATCGTCTCAAGGCTGTCAATTATTTCATTGTGATCCGTCCACACAGTGCCGCTCACTCTCATCGGATTGTCTATCAAAAACTGATGAATGATTCATGACTGATATAGGTCTTAGAACCTTCGTCATGCACCGCGTACTCAAAGATAGTGAGACGAAAGAGAAAGCAAGATAGCCAAGGTTTTCAAAAGCGGGTAAAGGCGGGTCGCACGTCAGGGTAATATTGATACCATAAATTGAATATTTTCCGAGAACAGAAACTGTACACAACTACACCCTCAGACAACCAGATACTCGTCCGTCGTAACGGTGGCGTCCTCCGAGAACTCGACCTCCTCGCCGTTGTCCACGCGCGACACAGACGCCACGCGGACGCCGACAGAGTTGCCCTGGCCGACGAACGAGACGCGGACGGGGAAGAAGGCGCCGACGTCGTCCCCGCTGACGGAGAACTCCATCGCGCCCGACCGGTCCTCCGCGGAGACCAGCGGAATGGACCAGTCGAGCGAGTGGGTCGAGGGGTTCAGCTGCCACTCGCCCGAATGCGAAGACACGGTGGGGTACGAGCCCGCTCTGGATGGATCATTGATTCAAAACAAAATGATTCAGAGGGTGTGGGATGATTCAGATGTTGTGCGAGATGGGAGATGGGAGGGCAGTGCGGGATAGGGATCGAACTCACGGGAGTGGAATTGAAATAACGAGGTCGTAGAGCGTGAGACCCTCGTTTTCGAGCTCGTACTCGATGTTCACGTCGCACGTCCCATCGTTTGAAGGCGTCGGCCAGCAGTTGACTGCGAGGCACACATGCGCGTCAGCCCTTCAATTTTCGCGAGCAGCAGGGACAGAGACGGCGCACTGGATAGAGGGACGTAACTCTCGTCCTTGCCCGAGTACCGCCATTTGAGCACAGCGAGCGACTGGTTGACTGGGAATCCCCGCGCGGGATCTTTCAGGGCAATCACGCGTTCCTTGTTCGCAACGAACTTGCCCACGTTTGGGTGCTGCTTAAACTGCAGCTCGGAGCCAAAATCGGAAGGTGGGGGGAGCAGGGCGACTTTGACGCGAGACAGATCCGCCTCCGAAACGCGGAGATTCATGTCCCCCTTGACCTCCAGGGACTCGAGGCCGCCCTCCCGCGAGAGGGCTAGCGTGATGTTCTCTTTTGTAATGATATGGATGCTATGCCAAGATTGATCATGAAGACTGATAGATAGAGCGACGATCGCGCAATGCTTACCTTCCGGGTGTGACAACAGGGAGGCTCCCTCTTGAATCCTTCGTCACCCCAAGATCAGGGGCCGATGCAACGGCAGGCGTAGTTGGCACGGACATGTCTTCCGAAAGCAGGGCCTCGCCACCCAGTGCATCCAGAAGCTCTGCCTGTTTTGTCTTCTTGCTCCCCAGTTTCATGCCGCTGCCTTTGAAGGCAGGCGCGCGCACGGAAGAGGGGGCTGGCGAGGACTTGCGGATAGGGACAGCAGAAGGAGTGTCAAAGCGTTGGGGCACGGGGGAATATCCAGTCGGTCCGCCGCCGAGGTAGCTGCCCCCGCCTCCACCCCCGCCTGCAGCTGCGCGTCTCTGCTGCTCGCGGCGCTGCATCTCGAGCTGTTTCGCTCTGCGCTTGAGCTCCTCCTTCGCTTCCGCTTCCTTGTTCTGCGAACGAAGTCAGACGCGAGCGGTGGGCCCGATTCAGAGATGACATACGCGGGCAATGATATCCTGAATCTTCTCCTCGTGACTCTCCATCTCGAGAACACTTCTGATCTGCATGACGTTGACCTGTTCCCGGAAGCCCAGGCTCACGATCTCGTCAAAGGCACCGACGAGCTCGAACGAGTTTTTGAGGATCTCGCGCTGGTCTGCGCTTCTGCACATGTCTGAGGCGACGCGAGCGAAAAGGTGCAGCGTCTCTATATCTTGCAGTATGTTCGAAGCTTTGTTCGTGATGAGGACGATGTACAGGTCCTCCAGCGGCTGGTATACGTAGCGGACATCCGCGGTTTCGACGGAAGTGTGCTGGGTATTCGGCGGAATCAATTTGGGAAACGAGGCGAGGAGAGATTCAATGCGTGTCCGCGACATTTCACGGAACTGCCGTGAAATGATAGCTGGTGAGGTGAGGTAGATTTATCGTTAGTCCATAAATGTGTAAATGTGATATATAGTGCTTACCCTTCCCGCCCTTCGTGCATATTGACGCTGCAAGTACGACCTAGTGCAGTAAGCTTTTATTCAGCGAAATAAAGGTTGGCTCGCAATTTGCTCACCATAGTGTCAAAAATCAATCCCGAGATGCTGTTGTCGTACCTTACAGGCCCAGTGAATCGACTGCTATACGTGGTGTTGCGGGGCTGTGACATGCTGTGACAGCACGACCTGTCACCATGAAGCTTTCACGGCATGTTCCGTACTTGCTCAATGCTCTGACTCACTCAAAGTCCTCGGGCGCACAGCGCGACATGATAGACATGATGCATGAAGGACTCGGAAAGGCTTTCCAGATATCTCATAGGTGAATCCATCAAATCTCATCATTTATTTGTCTCACCTTGAAATTGTGCGCATCGATAGGGCACCACCCGCGGTTTCAACCCGCCACATTTTTCAGAACGCAGATCTCTAAGTAGCCTGTGCACAGTATTTCCCTGTAATAGAATCGAAATTCTCTATAAATATCATCTCCTGCACGATCGTTTTTTTGTATCCAGTCTCTCATCTCTCCTTCAGTTGGCATCCGTACCCCGCTCGGACCCCTTCTTAATCACCCTGTATTATCCGGAACCTCACAATGTTAGTAAGTGAAGACCCAGCGGTGTTGCAACATGTCGGTGCGGTCTTCATAGACAATGTATCCTCGCTTGTACTGGCATCCTTGCTCTATGGTAATTTCACGATATACCATCTGTACATGCATAGGAACACTGACTCGACCTATTCCAGGGGTTCTCCTGGTTCTCGCAACGCTTTCAACGTATCTCGTTCTGTATGTTTACCTTACCATGTCTGTTCTATACCCATCATGGCTGATTCAAAGTAGCCGCAGGGAGAGGTCAAAGGCGAACATTATCATGCTGACTCTCACTCTGACCATGTTCGCGGCGTCCACAAGCTGTTGGGCTGTGGAACTGGTTACTGTCTTGAGACAAATCCGGGGTGTCATGGTTCTGCAGCCCGATCAACCTTTGGAGAATAAATTCGCTTGGGTCAATGCCTGGATCAACGGGATGAGAGTCTCGACTCTCTATCTGCCCATGATCAATGTAAGTATACTCGTCCGCTTCAATCTAGGACTATCCGGAGGCATTCATATCCTTAGTACATCCTGGGTGATGCCATCGTCGTCTGGAGGGCGTGGACATTATGGCGCGATAATCGCAAGGTCATGGTATTGCCCATCGGTCTCTTGGCATGTGCTTTTGGTGAGAATCTACATCTTGCACTTTAGCGAATCTCATCGAGCTTTGTCTAGTCGCCACATGTGTTTCGATAGGATACATGACCAAATCTCTGACCTCTGACACCATCGAGATACAGGTCTCCATCAACTACGCTCAGTACGCAACGTGGAGTCTGGAACTTGCAACGAATATAGCGGCTACTGCGCTCATTGCGATCAAAGCTTGGTATGTCCGCAATGCAGACCGTCACTGATGATCTTCATGGCTGAATATATCGCTGTTTTGATCTTAGGCAACATCGGCGGCTCATTAGGGACATCAGTACCAGAAGACGAGCCGTCGGGGAGAGGGTCCTAGCCCTGCTTGCAGAGTCTGGCGTGCTCTACTGCCTCATGTGGGTGAGTATATAATGCTTCTGGTGTCTGACCCCACGTTCCCTGACCTGGATGCGTTCAGGTTGCGCTTATTGGGTTTACCGCAATACCGTCGAGTAGTACCACTGCACTCGATCTTTTTATGGCAGCAAGTCCCCAGATTGCAGTAAGCTCATCGCTCTTCCTTCGCAGTCGGCCAAATGACACACTTCAAACCCGTCCAGGGCATATACCCGACTATGATTGTAGTCCTGGTCAGCCTCCAAAAAACCGTATGGGACTTGTCCGATATTCCTGTAGGCGATGCCGGCTCCATGAGCTCCAGAAGGCCTCGATCTGCCACTACCATTCCCGGTATTTCTGTCGAGGCTTTCACCAGACCGCATATGTCTGGGGGAGCTACTTTCCAGATGGGCGCCGTCCAGGATACGGGCATCCACGACTATGCTAGCCACGGGAAGCCAGCCGAATTAAATATAACATCCCTAGCCTAAGTATTTCTCTTATTGTATCTCATTTTTTCTTCTTGTTGATATATGGTCGAAGCCGTCGACTAGAATCCCCCGTTGCTAGTGGTATACTAATCATCAGATGTCCGTTCCTTCTCCAAGTAGTGTCTAGATTTGCCCCGTCGACGTACTTATCTATATTGAAACTTTTGAGAACCATCACCAAAGCAGCTGATATCGGCTTGCAGTCCCCGATGATCCCAGGTGAGTGCAAGTGGAAACCCAGTGGCGAGACCATGATCCATCTATAATAGTGGTTCAAGCGCTGTTCGAGGCGTGTGTTCGAGGGGCAACGATCAGGCACAACAGTGTTGCATACTACGCAGCGGTTACGTAATGTAGCTGAAACCGAAATAAAGAGCATTTGACGGCTTCCTTCATCGCGTCGACTCTCGAACAACCTGGAGACCGACATTATCTGCCTGTCTCCCGTGTAATTCTCAACGATGCGCAGCACGCCGTCCTGCGCAGCGCGCATCCTCACAATCATTTCACTCGTCTTCTTGTCCACACTGTCTTTCACTCTTGTTTACGGCGACCATATTGCCTTCGGGGAAAGTCCCTCGGTCGTCCTCTCGTCGCGAAAGCGCGAATTCGACCTCATCTCTTCTAGGAATTTTGCGCTCGTAAATGCACGCCAGGCAGACACGGGTCCAGAAGGCAACAATGCGTCGGTCTCGTCGATCAGTCAATCGTCGGTGACTTCGACTTCACAGGCTCCCTCGTCGACGGCGCAGACTTCGTCTGCACCACCTTCGTCCAGCGTCACGCAGTCGTCTTCCACCGCAGAAGTCACCTCAACATCTATTGTATCCGCATCGTCGGCTTCCCCATCGCCCTCTTCTTCCTTCGAGTCTTCATCTTCAGCCACACCTTCGTCCGGCACCACTTCCACCCCTTCCTCGACCATAGCGACATCGTCCGCCACGACATCAGCGTCTCCTTCAGCATCCTCCTCCTCGTCTGCCTCATTATCGTCCGTTTCTTTGGCCTCAAGGTGCGTATATGTATTCGTTGAAATCCCCATATGCTTCTGAGTGCATATTCACGTGCAGCACGTCAGCGTCGACCTCTGCCAAGAGCTCGGCAAGTGCGACGTCTGCACAAGTCACCCAAACTGCATCTGTTGCGGTAGTTGCGGAGACTGCCACATTCGCGACAGCGTCTCGCGTTGTCTCCACCTCTAGCGCTGCTACTGCTTCCCAAACAAGTATATCCGGCGCTGCTTCGACGGGGTAAATGTTCCGATCACGATCTGCATGTATCCATTCTGAATCATTGTTCCTCCTTTTTACCTCCGCTAGATTTTTTTCCAATAAAGCAGCCGTCGCTGGCACGTTCGCCGCAGTCGGCGTTGTCGTCCTTATCATAATTAGCGGTCTTATCCTGGTCTATGTCCGACGACGCAATGCCAAGCGCGAACTCGACGACGAGGACTTTACTTACTTTGAGAAGCCCTCTACGTCACACGACGGGTTCGATCGCGGCGAGGAACTGGGCGGTGGATCCCTCGGAATGAGCGCAACGGACATCGCGATTGCTCCTACCGAAATGGCTGCCTATCCTGATCGCGGGATGCATTACGGCCAGCCGGACGCATATGGGATCTCACAGCAGCAGCCTAGGGGCATGCAACCCACTGCTGGAGTCTACAACCCGACGGAGTATGGGATAGAGTATCCTCCCGGTACCGAGTATCGCGCGAGCGCGTACGATCCTCGTGGCGACCCGTACCAGCAGGCCGCAGAATATGATCCCTACGCTGCTGACCCCGCTCCTGTGCGCCGGACTTCTCCCAGCGGCACCCACCCGTTCGCAGACCCTGCTAATGCCATGCACGCACAACAGCCGCCGCCCGTCTCGTATACCCGTGGTGCCTCGAGAGTACCTCATGGCGGCTACGAGCCCTCGCTAGACTCTTTCTACGGAGCAAATGGTGCCGGTATTGGTGCAGGAAGGGCCTAGCGAGCTTTCGCCCCTCGCAAAGCCTTTCCGGCGAACAACAGACAGACGTCCATGGGAAATTCTCATGGGTGACATATGCCCGCTTCTCTTCTTCTGGCCTGATACGACGGGAGGTTGTATATACATTCGAGCATAGTATGTGTATGCAGCAGGCCCTGGCTGGCGTGTCTGCGATTCTTGCAGGCAAGCTGGTCATTCTTTTCTCGGAAACTCGATCTACAACCTCCTATCCTGTCTCCGGCTCGAACCGTTATGCTATCGTTGCCTCTCAGGCAATCTCTCCACATTTTCTTTGGAACACACCTTTTACGGATTATTCGCTATTTAAACAAGCAGACATTCCGTGGACTCTTTCGCATACCCGCTCATCGTTACTCGGTTCTTCTCGGGAATGCGTAATGTGCCTATCGTAGTTTGTTCCGTTGTAACTCTGTTACTCGTCGCCACATCTCGCTAGGACAGTACGCTTCGATACGGTCGGCGTACTTAGGCTTTGTTCTTGTCAGTGTTCTGTTTCGCCACGTCGATCCTCCTCTTTCATGTCATACTTCTTGGGCTACAGTATATGATTTTTTTGAATGTGTTTTCCGTTTGCATGTAACTAATGTAACGTTGCATTCGTTTCGCGGATACGTCTTTCAAAGGTTGCACGCCTCGTAAAGAACGGGGGCAGGGATCGACTCCACGCTATAGGACCATGGCAGTCCGAAAAATGTGGACAAATATAGTAGCGGTAGCATCAAGGGCTATGGTGAGCCGCGAACTCTTCGCTTCCTCTCAGCCTGCCTTCTGACGCTCAAGGCCTCATCAGAAGATAGCATCATTAATTGATGATGCCTTCTAATGATGAAGAACACACCTAGCCGTCAATATCAGGCTGGGGAGAGTTGAGGTAGAGCGCGGAAACTTGACAGGACCTCACTCATCCCGACCTCTATTCAGCTTTTCAGCGTGAAATGTGATTGGGAAGAAAATGCTGCGCTCTCAGACACGGAGACGCGTTGACCAAAAAAAATGGTAAATAGCATTGAAGGTGAAACCAGAGGTAAGAGCGCGGAGGTCATGTTATTTTCTGTGATACCGGTGCTCATTCGCAGCATGCATACCGATTGCCAGCCCGAGCAGAATGAACGAGTGTGATAGCCCAGTATGTGTAAAAGTCGTGGATATACGTACAATCTCAAAAATAAATTCAATCAACCCCATTCTCCGATTTCCAAGAACAATTCCTCAACGTGGTGCGCTAGCGGCTCCTAGTAGAGAACACCGAGATGGATTTTGTATGTATGCTCGCGACACGTCCGACGAGAAAACGTCGCGCTGCGCCCGAGCGCGCGGCCTTACAATCTGGCCTTTTGAAAGAACACGCGGACTCTGTCCCAGACGCGGTCGACGCGATGGCTAACCTGCTGCTCGTGGCCGCAATCCAAAACGGTCACGTCAGTGCTCGATACTCAAACTACGGCATCCATCGACAAATAATACACATGAACAAGCTAAAACACCGAGGGAAAGGGTACAGTCAAAGCCAAAGAGCGGCCAGACACTCACCGAGAACAGACCCATTTTAAAGAGCTTGCTGTACCCAATCGCAGGCTGCGGTTCCGATTGGGACTGAGACGGAGGCTGGTACTCGGACTGAGTCTGAACCTGCGCATTTGGTTGGGCTTCAAGTTGACCGCCGTCTGCGACGTTGGGGAAACGGAAGTCGGAGGGCCCGGCAAAGGAAAGCGGCGACTGTTGTCCATCATCAGCACAATCCTGTAGCTGAGGATAGACGACCGTACCGGGGGCAAATGTGACAGGCCATCGTAGTAGTCGTCATAGCCAAAGGACGGCGCCACGGGCTGGAATACAACGTGCAATGAGATATCTGCGCGCTTTACGCGGCGTACGCGTAGAGATAGAGTCGAAGACGCACCCCGTAGATACTGTGCTCATTCGCCGCGAACGCAGACTCTGAGCGTCGAAGCGACGGCCAGAACAGGTATACCTCATACTCCCCATCGTCCACCTCAATCGCATGCGGCTCGTCGAGCAAGACTTCGCGCATTTCTGCCCCTGTGAATGTTGGGAGGAGGTTGTGGGGGTTGGATTGAGGGGGGGCGCATCTCGGCAAGGGGGGAAGACTCTATTTATTGAGGGAGCGGTGAACTCGTAATTGGGTATGAAAGAAGCCGTAAACAAGGCCACTGTGTCCGCCGCGATGGCCCACAGGCGCCTACAACGCCTCCCTGCGCACATCTCCTCGTCGGCATACATACTCTCTGAGCACTTGGACACCAGCACTCTGCGACCTAACCGCTCGCTCGCAAGCTCGAATGTCTCTCGGGAGAGAGTGCTGCAAGATAACGCACGGACTTGCAATGCAGAGCAGGCAGCCTGGAGCTTGCCGTATCTGCAATCTGAACCTCCGTTAGCGTGCGTAACGCTATCACAGAATGATCGTCGAGGGCAAAATGTGATCTGAGAGACATATTCCCGCAATGCTCGATCATCGGGAGTCCGACCCTCGCACTGACGACTGTTTCTCCTTCGCACTGACCGAGCGGTTGCCTCTTTCGAGTCAGCTTCGTGAAGCCAGAGCGAGAGAGAAGCATTCCGTCGGAGGGAAGCTCATGATGATGCTGAAGGCTCCTCATGCCAAATCTCAACCCCACCCCTTGCTCTCAGAGGACCTCTAGCATTCCACAATCTCCATGTTGCGGACGTTCACCAGCGCTGTCTGCCTATGCTTTCTCGACCACACGTCGATGAACGCGAGGCGGGCCGGACCGCGTGCATATTACCATGTCACGCTCACGGTGTGACATCGTGACATGCACTCGGTCTGATGTGAACAACAAAGAACTAGCCCTTCGCGCGACCCACTGCCCCCGCACAAGACACCAATGCACAGAGCTTTGAAGAAAGAAACTCACCATGCATGTCGCACTTGACGAGAGGCCTTCTCCAAGCGCCCAAAGTCCAGCCTTTGAGTTGGTTTTACTGAGCACGCTCGTCGCTGATCCTGGCGAAGCGCTGTCGGACCAAGTGAGTGACAAACGTCGCATGGGACCGTCATCAAGCAAGTAGAAAGCTGCAAGATGCATCAAGAATCTAGTGATGTCGCAACAGTCTATTTGAACCGCGGACAAGCCTGCCAAAGTCGCCGTTTAGATGCGCATAGCGTGCCCGACTTTTCGTCAAGTCTCTCGTCGGTGAGAGTACAGCAGATAAAAGCGTGAGTGGTGCAGACCAAGATATTGAAGACATGAAGCTGGAGGCCGAAAATCAAAGAAATCCATCCGCTAAATATCGGAGACTGCCTATGCCCGTCAAGTGCTCGTCAAGTGCGCATCGGTGTCAAATAAATGACCAGAATAACCTACGGTGACTGTGGCTTTATCGGCGACGTCAATGAACAACAAAGTCTGTTGAAGCGGACGAGCATTGTGGACGCAGATGGAAACGTGGTGGAAGCGAGCGGGCCGTTCCCCGTCAATCTCTGGACGGGAGGTCTCCGTGGCCAATTTACTTTTGAGGCTCCGAAATTTCCCTCCGCTTGCCCAATATTGCCCAATGGCACTGTCTTCCTCTCCCCTCTGGCGCTGTAGTTCTCTTGAATTTTCCCTGAGATCTCCCCGTTTCCCATCTTTCTCCATGCACCTTGCCTGATTCCTCCTCGAACTGCGGTCCAGTCCCCCGTGGCATTCCAACGTCGAAACCACCAAAAACAAGTGCCACCAGCTGCCATGCTCTCCAGTGACCTCGCCGCCTCCCCCTTCTCTTTCTCAGGTCTCCTCTCAATTTCAACTATAATGCCCTGGCTTCCTTTCCCCTCCTAGGACCTCCGCCGCAGCTCTCTCGACCATCGTCTATCGCAGCTTTCATTGTTGTGATTTTGACACCGTTGCGGGCCTTTGATTCCACATCAACCCATGCCGCCACCAGATCTCTCGATGGTGTATGCACTAGCCATCTTCATGATTCCTTCGAATTGCGCAATTTCTTTCGATTCGGTTGCCAGATCGCGTGGCGAGGGAAGTGTCAGCCGGGGAGGACGATATCAAGAACTGAGATTTGATGTGCATCGCGAGGACCACACATCGTCCAACCCAGCCGCAACCCCCTTTGAAGAATACTCCTTTTTGTCAGACCAGTCTTCTCGTCTCCGATCCACTCGTGTTGGCACCATACAGGCCTCCAGCCCCCGAGTGAATCGACAGCGATGCCTTGAGCTTTTTACATGTGGCACTGAGCATGAGGTACGGTGTCCGTTTGTTCGGATTCTAATCATCTTCTAATTATCATTTCGTATCTCCTCGCATTTGTTTGTCTCGCATGATTCATTCAGCAATCCAACCTCCTCCCCTGAGTCACTGGTTATTGATCATTCTCAAGTCGGTCAATGCATCTTACCATTACAACGAATGGACATATATGGATAATCCGCCGAGCCGCGCCGATGTCCCCCATCCTGCCCACTGATCCCATCGTGATCGTTCCTAACAACTTCTAGCAGTTCGCCGCCTTTGATGACAACGACAAAGGCATTGCCTCTTCTTTCGCTTGCACCTTGTCTTGTTTCATCCTCATGGTATTGGGGTGCAACCCCGCGAACACTTACCGGCTCCTTCATGAACGCTGCTGCGCTGCCAAACAGAATTTTAGAAACCACTTCAAGTGATCAGCGCGTCCCGATCTGGATCTCTAGGCCGTGGAAATTAGCACACGTCTCAGCTAGCTATGGCGGGTGTCATCGCTGGGCTCGATGTGGTCCATCGCTCGGATGAGCCGAGTAGGAACAGGATACTAGTGAACTTGAAATCATTGTTGGCACCTGATTATTGACCATGGATCACTGTTCCTGTCTTCACTCGTGATATCATAGCCATTCACCGTCACTAGTAGAGATTGTGCTTAAGCGAGACTTGCCAATAGCAGTTTGTTGAATTTTGACAAAAATATAAGGAAGAAATATGACATCAAGACATCAACCACATGATAATAAGCGTCATACGTGATAGATTTTCGAACTGCACTCTCTCACGACTAATGCTGGATTAGCCTGGGGGGAAAGCAATGTAAGAGCTGGATACAAGGAGTGGAGTGGGCAAACAAACCGGAGGATTAACGCTGCCCCTTGAACGTATCAGAAAGCTATTCAATGTCCAATTTGTAAGCATCGCTCTTCCCGCCCTCTCCTGCTCCGAAATCTCTTAGAACATCCACATGCACACCGGTCTTTTCGAGTACCACTGTCGTGTCCTTCACGTGCTTCTTCAGCGTCTCGCCAAACGCCAAGATCGGGTCGCGCAAGCACTCAGCACCGCCGGCGGTGCAGAGAATCCGAGGGAGGACCTTCTCCAAGCCCGTCTACCAAGAGTCGTCAGCCGCGAAAGGCTCGAAATACACGCGGGTCTCCGGTGCGATCCCAGCGATGAAATGGGATGAGAGAAAATTGAAAAATTGAGTGCTGGGCGTATCGAGTGCGTCGTTCTCGGTGAACGATGGCGAGGTGTCATCGAAGGTGACCCATGGCGAGACGAGGAGCACGGCGCCCAAAGGACCGGCCGTCGCGGGCGCAGGGATGCCCGGAAGAGGGTGCATGATGTGGGATGCGATCTGCAAGACAATGTTTCCGCCCGCGGAATCATCACTAAGGACGATGTTCGCAGGCGCGGTGCCCAATAAAATCAGATAGGATACAGCAGCGTTGACCTGGCGAAGCTGTGTCGGAAATTGAGCACCAGTAATCAGAGCTGTGAGATTGATTGTCAGCCCACGAGGAACTGCTTGTCAACGAGAGAACGTACAATATTCCAGTGCGATGACACCGACATCCCCCACAGATGCCTGAAGATCTTTCTAGACCTTATGGAGGAAGTTCAAGTGTTCGAGGGGGCTGATAGGCAGGCTAAACCCTCCACTTACGCACGCGCCAAGGTTTCAGCACCTAGCAAACTGCCGACAAAACAGCAGCACCAACCATGAATATGCAAGAACACGCGCTCAAAATGCCGTGGACCAACCCAATGCAACTTCGCTCCCTCCCCGATCTCATCCGAGAGTATCTCTAGCTTCGCTTGCCGTGCCCAGTTCTCATAAAGTGCGGTTGTGCTGCCCATAAAGTAACCCATCTGTCGTATATTCCAGCCCGTGGCGGCTATATAGCGCAATACGGAATCCCCAAAGGCCCTCGCCCATGTGCGCTTCCTGTTGACAGTCCCAAAGAGTTTGGGGATGACAAAAAAAGCTACAACGAATCGAATTTTTGACGCCAGGCGAACGGACTGGAATCACTCACGAAGACGAAGTAGATCCAGAACCATCGTGAGATGTTCTGAGAGCGATAGGGTCGCTGTCGCAATTCCGTCTTGTTGGGAGTAGGACGACATCTTTGGAATGCCGGATTCTTACCGCATGCTGCTTTTATACGCGCCGTCTCGGCTGTATTTGCTGCACATTGCGCAAGCAAGGGAGGAAGGCGGCCATAAGTCCAGATCGAGCAGGGATTGCTCCAGTGGGAGGCCTTGAAACGAAGAGGAGAGTGAAGGTAGTCAGCGACTGACTGATCTGCACTGAAATGGCCACCCGAACCCTGAGAGGCCATATCTAGGCGTGACACAACATCACGACTTGAGGCATAGTCAGCAGAACATGCTAGGAAAATGACATCGAAACCCTCCGCAGTACAAGGATCACCAGGCCCGCTAGTCTACGACGTCTTGTCTAACGCGTCTATGAACCCGCTGAGCAAAGGGATGCAAAATATTGAGGTTTGTTCAGAAATGCCGGCGCTGAAACGTTGGCTAAGCTATATTATATACATGCTGGGCCGATGTGTCCCATAATGAAGACAATGTGGGTTGTTGGCTGAGAGATTGTCGGGTCAAGAGGTCAAGCCAAGAACTGCAGACTTGGACACGAGTCGAGGGAGATGTTCTTGATGCCGAACGTTGACGTCGCCGATGTTACAACAAGCGCTTGACATCAGGATCACCAATGATTTATTCGTGTAAAGGTCGATGTGCCGTTTCGGCACACCGACAATGGGGAGGACAAAGAGGCATGATTCTGTTGGAAGTGTCAACATGCCGAACATTCAAGGCTCGGGATGGTACTCACTCGTGAAGATACTAGATCGGAAGAGAGTATAGAGAGCTAGGGTGAAAAGGGAATGCAGGAAACGAACCAAGTAAACAAACCCATAGAAATTAGCTCCGGCCCTTGAACGTTTCAGAAAGCCATTCAATATCCAACTTGTAAGCATTGCTCTTGTCACCCTCTCCTACTGCAAAATCTCTCAGGATATCTTCGTGCACACCGTTCTTCTCGAGCACCACCGTCGTATCCTTAACATGCTTCCTTAACGTCTCGCCAAACGCCAAGATCGGATCGCAAAGGCACTCAAAGCCTCCAGCGGTGCAGAGAATCCGAGGGAAGACCTTGTCCAAGGCCGTCCACCAAGAGTCGTCGGCCGCGCACGGCTCGAAATACGCGCGGGTCTCTGATGTGATTCCTGGCCGAACAAGCTCTGCGAGATAATTGAGATCTGCCGTGCTGGTGGTATCGAGTTTGTCATTAGCGGCGAATGATGGCGACGAGTCGTCGAAGGTGACCCAGGGCGATATAAGAAGCGCTCCACCCAGAGGACTCGATGTAGCAGGCGCAGGGATGTTCTGAAGAGGGTGCAAGATGTGGGATGCAATTTGTAAGGCCAGATTTCCACCTGCAGAATCGCCTCCAAGGACGATGTTCGCAGGCGCCGTGCCCTTGGAGACCAGATGAGATATCGCAGCATTGACCTGGCGAAGCTGCATCGGGAACGGCGAGCCAGGAGTCAAAGCTAGAACGTTGAACATGAGGCAAAATTCAAGATGTGAAGACGGGAACGAACAATATTCGAGTGCAGTGACGCCAACATCTCCTACAGATGTCTGCAGGTCTTTCTGGACCTTGCGAAGAAAGTTCAAGTGTTCAGCCGGGCTGATGGGCAAGCTGAATCCACCCCCTACGTGTACGTTAGATTAAAATGCCCAGGAAGATTGACGCATAACGAGTACTCACCATGTAGAAAGAGAACTACGCGCTCATAATTCCGGGGACCAATCCAATGAAGCTGTGCTCCTTCACCGATCTCATCCGAGAGAACTTCCAACTTTGCTTGCCGGGCCCACTTCTCGTAGAGGGGGGTCGTGCTGCCCATGACATAAACCATTTGTTGTATGTTCCATCCTGCATCTATGAGTGTGCGCATTGCAGAATCACCGAAAGCCCTCGCCCATGTGCGCTCCTTGTTTGCCTTGCTGAACACCTTGGGTATAGTGACAAGAGCTGTAATCTGGATTGAGGTTGGACATTCAACTATCGGGTACAGCTGACTCACGAAAATAGAGATTCCCGAGAGCTATTGTGAGACGTTCGGAAAACGATAAGGTCATTGGTGCTCTCTGATCCTGGTCACTGAAGCGTCTTCGTAGTCAACTGGATCATTTATATCTGGTTCTAAACATGAAGCTTCGGCCCCCCCTTATCGCATAGTTCTCAACGGCTAAAGGTGGACACATGACGGCCGCAGTGCGCAGGTCGCAAGGCAGAAGGTTGAAGAAAGCTGGCCACTGACTTTTTGCTTTCGAGCGGTTGATCACATCGACCACCCATTGATATAACGCTCCAAGTTACGTTTGCGAGCGCTGAGACACTGACATCAAAACATTTCGCAAGATGATTGTGGACTCTAGAACAATGAATATCATATGCAGCGGTGATGAACGAGGATTCGAAGCCGTTGCGGAAAGATAAGGATGCTGACGTGATGACCTTATGTAACTCACTAAGTTCCTGGTCCCGTAGGGTCCTGGTCTCATTCCAGAGTCAAGACCAGTCAGAGTAAAACCTGAATGTAGCTGACACCAAATCACTACCAAATCCTGCTCACAACTCTATGTACAATCAGTGTACAATCGCAAATCCAACCGACCCCTTGCCTGACTTCTAAGATGTAACGCAAAAAAGCGAGCGGCCCATGGCAGTGAACTTCTCGTTTATTTATGGACGCGTAGATGTCGTGACTCGTGCTGTGTGTACGCGGCCTTACAGTAGCTACAGTCTGGCCTTTTGAAAGATCACGCGGACCCTGTCTCAGACACGATCGACGCGACGACTAACCTGCTGCACACAATCGCGATCTAGAAAAACGTCACGTCAGCGCGGAACACTGAGTTCACGGTATTCGGTCGACGAAGAATGCAAAGCGAAGGGCAGAAGAGGGGAAGGTGGCGTGGAAGATGAACAAGCGAATGCTTACCAAAAACAAGCCCGTTTTGAAGAGTTTGCTGTACCCAGTCGCGGGCTGCGATTCGGATTGAGACTCAGACTGGGCTTGAGACTGGGACTGGGACTGAGCGTCAGGTTGGCCATCGTCTGCGACATTGGGGAAGCGAAAGTCGGAAGGCCTCGCGAACGAGAGCGGTGACTGATTTTTGGCGTCAATTCCCCAAGGTTTGAAAAGCAGCAAGCCTTCAACGTACTGGGGGCAGGTAAGACAGCCCATCAAAGTAGTCGTTATAGCCAAAGGACGGCGCTACAGGCTGGCAAACAACGCGTTATAAGAAACAGCTCGACCAGTCCCAAGCGGCGTACGAGTAGAAGAAAGAACGTACTCCGTAGATACTATGTTCATTCGTTGAGAACGCACGCTCCGTGCGTCGGAGCGACGGCCAGAAGAGATAAACGTCGTACTCATCCTCTCCCTCAGTCGAAGACGGCTCATCGGACGAGACTTCACGCGTTTCTACCATTGTGGCTTTAGGGGAGGTGGTGGGAAGTCGGTCGAGGGATAGCGCATGCCGGCAAGGGGGGTTTCTCTTTATGAAGGAGCGGTGAACTCGTAATTGGAACGAAGAAGTCGTAAACAAGGCCACCGTGTCCGCCACTATGGACTAAAGGCGCCTACGATGCCTCCCTACGCAGACATCCTCATCGACATACGCGCACTTTGAGCACTTGAACACCAACTCTCTGCGACCTGACAGGCCTGACCGCTTACGAGTAGACCCGAATGTCTCTGGCGAGGCGCAGGCTGACGGACTTGCCCAACATGCAGTCTGGAGCTCTCCATTTCTAAAGTCGAAGCTTCCGTTAGCGGGTTCGACACCATTACTGGATGGACGAGGGCAAAATGGAACATGTATCCCCGCCTTGCTCCATCATCGGGAGCCTAATCCTCGTGCGGAAGACTGCTCTTCCTTCGCACTGACCGAACAGCTGCCTCTCTTGAGCCAGTTTCATGAAGCCAGTGCGAGAGGGCTGCATTCTGAATCGGGAGAAGCTCATGATGAAGCTGGACCCTGCCCTTGCAGGCTCTTCATGCCGAATCTCAGCCTGCGCCCAGTCCTGAGAGTTCACCATTCCACAGTCTTCATGCTGTGGACATTCACCGCCTGCCTTGGCTTTCTCGACCACGCGTCGATAAACGCGAGGCTGGCCAGACCGCGTGCATATTACTATGTCACACTCACAGCGTGACGTCGTGACATACACTCGGTCTGATGTGAACAACGAAGAACCAGCCCTTCGCGTGATCCACTGCTCTCAAGCAAGACACCCATGCACAGAGATTTGAAGATGAAAAACTCACCATATATGCTACACTTGACGAGGAATTTAACAAGCGTTCAAAGCCCGACCCTTGAGCGGGATTTATTGAACGTGGTCGTCTTTGATCCTGACTCGGACCAAGTGAGTGATAAACGTCGTATGGGACCGTCATCAAGCAAGTAGAAACCTGCAAAGTGCACCAAGAAGTTTGGGATGTCGCGACAATCTACCTGAATCACAAACAGTCGCGTTAGGTCACAGTTCAGATGTGCACAGCGTGCCAGAGCGTGTCCGACTCCTCGTCATGGCTTCCGTCGATGAAAGGGCACCAAATGGAGGCGCGAGTGGTACAGATGAAGAGACTGAAGACATGAAGCTGGAGGCCGAAAATCAGGGTAATCCATCCGTTAGATGGTGGAGACTACCCGTGCCCGTCCGGTGCTCGTCAAGTGAGCATCGGAGCCGAATCAAGAACCAGAATAACCTGCGGTGACTGTGGCTTTGTCGACGACATCAATGAATGACAAGAGCGCGAACGTTTCCTTGAGGGGACGAGCATTGTGGACGTAGATGGAAACGTGGTGGAAGCGGGCGGGCCGTTCGCCGTCACTCGCGCTGGACGGAAGGTCTCCGCGGTCCTCCAATTTATTTTTTAGGCTCCGAAGTCTCTCTCCTCTCGCCCAATGGCACTCTCCTCTTCCCCCCCTCTCGCGCACCTCTCTTTATTTTTTTACTAAGATATCCCTGCTCCTCATGCGCCTTACCTGATGCTCCCTTAAACCGCAGCCCAGTTCCCCATGGCAATCCAACGTCAAGAACGTCAAAAACATCAAATACAAGTGCTTCCAACTACCGAGCTCTCCACTGACCTCGCCGCCTCCCCCTCCACTTTCTCAGGCGGCCTCTCATTTCTAACCACAACGCCTTGGATCGCTGGTTGCCTCTACTTCTCTAGACTCCCGCCGCTCTTCGCTCCATGGCTATCTGATAGCAGCATTTATACCGTGATTTTTATGCAGTCTATATTCCCCATGCTTCCAGGGTTTTCCTCGATCATGATTCGATAAATGTCCTCTGTGATGCTGTAAGGTCCATACCCCCTTGCATCTCCCCATCCTCCAAATAATCATTTCGCTGACTCATTTCGCAGCGTAGGCTGCAGTGTGCACTGCTCAGCGAGGGTATGACTATGCTCTTGCTGGCTGACCTTGCGCTTACAATTACAAGTCGTGATTTTCTTGACAGAGTGTCATATGAGAAGGACAATAAATTGTGCTGAGTACGTAGGACTAATCGTTCGTTCTCTTTAGACTCGGCTTTTCATCATCCACAACGATCCTCCCAATGCAAGCCCCTTTCAATCCCCTAGCAAATCAACAACGATGTCTTGGATCTTCCCCACATTTGGCACCAAGTGGCTCTGGGTGAAGCTCATTCTCTCCAATGAGCATTTATATCTCCTAGCCTTCGTTCATCCATCTTCGAGGTTCGAAGGCAAATGTCCGAGTTACTGGTCGTTGATCGTCCCATAGTTGACCCGTCCATCTAACCATTACAACGACCGGACATATATGGACAGTAGCTACCAAGTACCGACCTCTTCCTTTTCGCTGTCAACTTATTTTGTCATGGCCTTTTCTATCGCTTTCGATAATGGTTATGAGTCCTTTTACTCCCTTTGCAGCTCTCATATACATTCTATATCTGTGAACACTACCTAGCATGCATACTATGAGATCGTGTTTTCATGCAGTGGTGGTCGATTTATCGCGATGCACAAGAGAGCTTTCGGAGGTGATCGATGATGGTCCTAGTCTTCCGAAGGCAACAATGTTGGCGGGTCTCCTTCAACCTCCGACGTGGATGGTCCCCCTACAAAATGTCGGGCCGTAAGATTCTGTGCATTAACTAGCATCAACTTCTTGCCACACACCCCGCTCTTGGGGCAACTGCAATCTCTTACGATCCCACTCTGCCGGATGGGCGATACATAAGCGCAAGCAAACTCAAGTACCGTATGTAACTTACACTCTCATTAGACAACAAAAAGTCACAATCCATAGTTTTTGTCCAAAGAGCATCTGTCGACGAAACTTGAGCGACAATGACATCTGTTAGCCCCAATACACCGACTCACGGGAACTATCACAACTATCATAGGTTCGGAGTTGCACTTGTAAGTTTACGTGCAGACTCATGTTTCTGTGCTAGATACCACCATAACCCGCTTCCGTACGATCCTCGTCTCGCCCTTCTTCCCCGCGAACTTCTCTTCGGCGCGCGCATCTTGGATATAGGGTGCAACGAGGGGTGGGTATCATGCGAGCTTGGTGCGCGGACCTTCATATTATATCACTTTCTCGCACTAACGGTTTACAGCGCAGTCATGGGCCGCACGGCGTGTTGTGGGCGTCGACATAGACGAAACTCTGGTCCGAATGGCTTGGAAACGACGTCGGGTTGTTTGGAGCTTGCAAGCACCTGTCGATTCTTCCCGCTCAAATCCCTTGGCCGTGCTTCCCCCATCGAATAAACGCCCACGAGAAGCCCCCCCAGCCTCGCTATCGACGGATTCTCCCGAGCCCAATTACTTCCCTGCTTCATGCCAACTTATGTTTGGACAGCTGCCAATTCTGCCGTCCGATATCTCTGGAGATACAGGCACGTTTCCTCATAATATATCGTTCAGGTGCGCCGATTGGGTCCACGAGGTAATCCCTGAGGATGCGGAAGGATACGATGTTATTCTGGCGTGAGTCCTCACGTTCTTTGGTCAGATGCCACTAGCTTGACATACGACAAACATAGGCTTTCCGTGTCGAAATGGATACATCTGAACGGCGGCGATATCAGCCTCCGACGCTTCTTTCATCGAGTCTATGATGCATTGAGACCTGGAGGGACATTTGTCTTTGAGCCACAACAATGGGACTCGTACACAAAAGCGCGCAAGCTTGATCCAGTACGTGTTTGATCTCTTGATATGAGTTTTTGCCAATCTTTCGATTGGTTAGCTGCTGCAAGAAAATGCGAAAAATCTCAAGATCCAACCTGCTGATTTTGAGCGCTTGCTGAAGGAAATCGGGTTCGGATCCATGGAATGCTTAGGCATTGCTGGAGAAGGCAGTATGTCTACTTTCATTGAATTCTATTATTTGACATATTGTCATGATCTTTTCGCTAGGATTTCGACGACCTGTTGAGCTCTATATGAAACCGAAGTAGCTCCTTTATACTTGTAGAGCCGCGGTCGGTTACGTTCTAGTTACCAGTCGATTCTGTACGTGCGTCGATATACTCCTGCTGCTCAACAGCTCTATATGGTGTAGCACCATTGTCTAGCTCCGGCAGCCTTCCGACCTAGTCCTGTAATATGGCCTCTGGATCTAAAATTAGTGAGCGCATCTATGCCAACTTGCGACTATGTCATGTCTATAGAGTGGTGATCGTCACAATCACTCCCTTTTCTGCTCGTTTCATAGTGACGCTGCACAGTCATTAGCAATGTTGATCTAATGGCTGTCTGGAATTGGCGCACCTTGCCAGGTTATCAACCAGGAAATCTGGGTTCACTGCGAGCATCTGTTCACGGGTATGAGAAGTGATCAAGCCAAGGGTCTTGCAACCTGCGGCCTGACCACTCCGTACACCAGCTGGCGCATCTTCGACAACGAGGCCTATCATCAGGGATCAGGATGAGCTCAAACATAATACGTTGCACATAGATGTTTGACACAAACAATTCCTAGGGTCTACGCCACACCGCTTGGCTCCGAGAAGGTAAGGATCCGGTCTATGTGTGTCCATCAGATATAAATGCTTCTCAAAACGAAAAGTAGATACGCACTGTGGCTTTCCTTGCTTGACGTCCTCAGCGTAGACAATGGCGTCAGGAATCTCTATCCCGACAGATGCCAATGCCTTGCCAGCATAAACAGACGTTGCGGACGTGCATATGGTCCAGCATGGTGTCGGGTATTTTGCTCCTGGTGCGAGCTGTGATTGCAACAAATCAGCATAGATGTTGACTGAAGAACGTATAGCGGGGTACCTCATCAATTATTTGACGAACACCTGGGAGAAGTATAATTCCCTGCCCCCCATTGTCCTTTGACGAGGAAATGATTGCTTCTTCAAAACGTACGGCCTCTCTCTACATGACATTTGAATGCTTTCTCTCAGTAAACTGTGTCAAAGAGTCAGACCTCGAGTTCCTCAGGATCTTCGATACCACAGAATCTGCGAAGGTTCTCGACAGTGCGAACACCGTGAGCAGCTATATAATAACATTTGAAAACTGGAACGTATAGGTAGACATGGACTAAACGTACAACTCAATATATCAGGGACATGGAAGCCGGGGTACGTCTTGGAGAAGATCTCCCATGCACCTAGAACACCTGCAGTCGAGTCGACAAGGGTGCCATCCATATCAAAAAGACTATGGTCATGTGTGAATCAGTACCGCGCCTGAAGAGAATCGAAAGTGAGTGTGTCACTGACATGGCATCGAAGTGAAGTGTTGTTGTCGGCATTCTCGGTCTTTGATATCTTATCAGCTGGTGCCAAAACATGTATTGAGAAAGCAAACCTTACCTGGCAGGTCTGGAAAGGAAGTATATGGTACTCACAGGGAAGGATGAGTCGACAAGGACTTGGAAGACCGTGTAGCAGTCATGACTCGTAGATGCGGCCCGGGCTTGCCGAGTAGGCTATGGTCTTAACCAGCCTTAACCCCGATTCAGGAGCTCAGGCGGGACCCCCGTCACCCACTGACAGAAACCCCGCGAATTCGATCGAGACACCTTCGCTCCTTCAACGTTCCACATCTCGCCAGCAGACTGAAATCTAGCCCCCCTGACTCTGGCGTTAGAATAGGTACTACAGACTCTTGCGGAATTGTGTTTGCTTGACCCACCAAGTGTATTCTAGGCAAACCCGGATCCCATATCATGCCAGTAGACTCTCTTCAGCATGGAGTGATCATTGAGCCCAAGCATATCATCGAGTTCAGGACATGGATGGCCGCAAACGGTGCTTACCTAGATCCCCACGTCCGATATGCCCCTGGTATGTCCATTGATATAGCTTCTCTGTAGTCTCTGAAGGTTATCGAGCATTTCTCTAGTGGACTCTGGTCATACAGTCATCACTGTTGATGCGCTTGAGCCCGAAACCACCATCGTGACGTGCCCTTTCTCACTCGTGATCACACCAAACTTATCTCGGACTGCTCTGTTGACGTTGCTTCAAAATGAAACAATCATCAGCGACTGGTCTGAGCGCCAATTAATTTGTGCCTACATCTGTTTTCATTGGATACTTGAACCCGAACGGTATGTGCTCATTCCTTTCTTGGTGGGCAGAATCGTCTTCTCCGCGTGAGACGCTGTATTACACGCGGCGAGTTACCGGGCTTGTTTAAATTGTTTTAGATTATTGTCCATCGTACGCCCTAAAGCATGGTGCTTACCCGTCGGGCAGATTTTTCTTTTGAAATTATATATTTCTAAAGAAAGCCGAAGACCTGGTGTCTGAAGTTTTTCTCGGTCGATGATCGTAGGATATCATATTAACCGGGCTCATTTATCGTAGATATGACGCCCTTGCACACGCGCCCTACTTGAGGACCCTTCCACCCCTGGAGCGGTTGCGGACTCCTCTACATTTCACTTCTACAGAGCTTGACGCCCTCAAAGGCACGAACCTGTATGGGGCAACCCTGGACCGCCGGAACGAGTGGGAGAAAGAGTGGTCGCGATGTCAGACCTCTATCTCACAAGCGAACAGAAGCTGGGCCGATTCATTCACATGGTACGTTCATTTAATCATAAATATCAAAATCGGGCTAAAATTTTGCTCATGATACGCCACCGCGCCACAGGGACCGCTACCTCACTGCGGCAACATATCTGTCCTCTCGGGCCTTCCCTTCAACGCTTCTTGCACCTACACCGTCGCTTGTTACCGGGCCATCTTCATACCCTGTGCTTCTGCCAGGTGTTGATGCGCTCAATCATGCTCGAGCCCATCCCATTTCTTGGGTAGTCAACTTCATCCCTTCCGATGGGAAGGGGCACAACCAGAAGAAGGAAGCCGCTCAGGGTTCTTCCACGCTATCATCTCGTCTCCTTGGGGTCAACGGCGAAGACGCCACTATATCATTGGTCAATCCTGCGCCCATACCCGCGTTATCCGAGCTCTTCAACAACTACGGCCCGAAGCCCAACTCAGAATTGATCTTAGGCTATGGGTTTTCGATCCGTGACAATCCCGACGATACGATCGTGCTAAGAATCGGTGGCGCAACCACAGAAGGTAAGAGATGGGAGGTAGGGAAGGATGCACGCGGTGTGGATGGCGTGTGGGACGAGATCTTGCATGCTGTTCGCGCGGCGGCACATGCCGAGGGTGAAGAGGGCGATATCCCGACCTGGTCTCTGACGCACGATGCTGCCGCTACTTTGCAATCAATGTCGTCTGCACTCCTGCTACGACTGCCCGGCCTTCCTCAGGCAGAGATCAGGTCGGACGTCGCGGAGATGATAAAGGACTATGTCACGGGACAACGCGAAATCTTGACCGACCTCGTCAGATTTGCGGAGGAAAAGGAAGCGGAGGCTATAATGGAAGCGAAACGGGAGGGAGTGAAATTTCTGGAGGGTGTGGATGAAGAGGAGGAAACTCAGGAATACTGACTCTTGACGTTTGGGAAGAGACACTTCAATGTGTGGCGTTCTTAGGAGATGACAAGGACTCATGTATTCTACTTCAGTATCAAAGACAATTGCTCAAGCGCTCAAGCGCTCAAGGTCAGACTGAGCATGTTGCCACGGACTCAGTCGTGAAAACCTGGCAGGGTGCTTTCACAGTGATGCCAAATTGCCAATAACGAATTGGTCGATGTAACAGTCCCAATCGACTGCAACACTCCCGAATAGGTACAATGCCAAAATGAACCTACATATGGCGTATGGGTCCCGGCGAAGGGAACATCGAGGAAGTATAAGAAAGTACTAAGCTTTTTTATATAGCAGATATGCCAAAGCGGATATTGGAGAGGTTCGAACGCGGTGGGAGAATAGCACACTGAACACGGTAATATGACAAACCTCGATCCTAGCGTTTGATTACAGTAACACGAGGACAGTAACGTTCCGAGTACTCTTTGAACCCAAAATTGAACGAACTCTGGACAAGAGCCCGTGAAGTCGGTAGAAAACAATAAGGGGTTTATACGCTGCATACTGGTAAGAATTCGAGTAACTGTCGGTTGACTAGCAGGTACCCGCAGCGTGGTATGATTGGTGAATGGAAGCCGGGAGTCAACAGTTGATGACTGAACTATATACATTCTGCGCGCTTGAGTTATCCCGTTGGGCACGCAATTATCGAGCGAAGCGCACGAGCTCGGCTACACTCACCCGAGGTCCCTGCACGATGTCTTCACAGTGAATCGTGCAACTGAATGGTGACATTCAATCACAGAATGTCAGCCTAGGTCATTCGAATGACGTAGATACCGATTCGATCGTCCCTCTTACGCTGAAGAGCTGGATGGAGGAAGGCAGGCGTAAATATCTGCTGCAATATCCAATGGCATATGCAGAGTCAACTTGTAAGTCCCTTGAATGAAAGTCACAGGGCCAGTGCCTCGAGCTTCATATGGTCATTTCTTCTAACTCGAACAAGTTTCCCAGGTTCCTTAATGGGCAGGAGGGGCAAGAAGAGGGCACAGACTGGCATGTTAGCCGGCAGAAGTCCGAAGAGTGTATCCTCACAACTGAATAGTCTCTCGCCACATGAACTCGCCATCTGACCGTCCGGTATTCATGGCTCAGTCTGAGCGGCACAGAGAAGCAAGACACGAGGATGTCAAGTCCATCGGCTTTTCATATGAATGATTACACCCCATCCGATCGTCGATGAATGCAGGAGAGAAAACACTGAGAATGCCCAAGGTGGTTCAATGTAAGAGACTCCGTAGTCAGCGAGGCGCCTCTCCTTAACGTTTGTCACATGCCCTCCGGACACCTCTGTCACAACTTCGATTCGCCCCAACAACAACAACAGCAACAACTTACCGGCATTACCACAGAGAGTCCAAAACCCTGAACAGGTATGCTCTGTCTCCTATCGTTTGCTCGTCTTTCTCTTGACCTAGAACTTGTATTGAACATAAATAATTGTGGCGATCCTGCCTTGTTTCCTACCAGAATATGATGGAACGGTGGAACCTAGTCACTAGAGCTGCTGAATGCGAGCGCTGAGGTCTTGTTCACTGCACTGAACTGCACGTTCCTACAGCCATAATCTATACGGAACCGGATATCTTGGCGCTGAGCGGTTCTAAATGATATTCAGGCGTCGGGGCCACTCTGTCAGGAGTAATATAACCTCGGCTCCTCTGACATCCGACCCAAAACTTGGTCCTTCTACGCGGTAATTCTGTGGCACTCAGGTATGGGGGCTTACCCCAGCATCTCGATTTGATTCCGGACCTCGGGTACGGATTCTACGACGCCCGACGGTGATACAATCAATTTATGACTATTTGCTACATGGCAGATTCAGCATATATAGGAGCCTCCTTACCAGGTTCTCCTAAGACAGTGTACATCCTCCGTCAATCCTGTCCATCTTATTCTCCCCCTGCAAAACTCTCTACCATGTCACTGATCAGCATCGTGCCCTTGCTCGTGACAAGCGATGCAATTGCAATCATGCTTGCAACTAGCTTGGTGCGTCAGTGGCTGGTCTAAAATCTCTTGGATTTGTTAAGCTGATGAATGTGATTTGTAGGCTTCATATCTGTGTTTCAAGCGCTACGAGCCACAGAACACTCTCCCCTTGATTATTCTTCTGGGCATCATCCCAAGTGCTTTGAGCTTGCTCCTCGTGCCATTTTTCTCCACAAAATCGAAGGCTTCGATATGTGCATTTGCATCTTACTATTTGCTCATCCTGTTTTATACCACCGCCTACCGGTTATCTCCGCTTCACCCGCTCGCAAACTTCAAGGGCCCAACGCTTGCTAAAGTGTCGAAGTGGTGGGCTTCATACGTTTGTGCGACCGGAAAGCAGCACCTCTATTACAGGGCGTTGCACGACCGCTACGGAGATATCGTCCGCGTCGGTAAGACTTAGACATCATGACATGAATGGCAATCGACTCATAGCAGTTAACAGGACCCAATGAACTGTCTATTCGCGACGCTGCGGCGATTCAACCAGTCCTAGGCACCACTGGTCTTCCGAAGGGGCCATGTACGTCACTGCCCCTTTTGACTACATTGTCCGCTGACGGCATCTAACCAGGGTGGGACAACCGCTCGCAGCCACCTTCTTTAGTAGGCCAGCGTGACCCCTCAGTACATGCGCACCGCAGAAAGCCATGGAATCGTGGGTTTACAAGTGCTGCCCTCAAAGAATACGAAGTCATCATCGCTAAGAGATGTCGTCAACTTCAAGAGTGCTTTGAACAGAAAGTTAAAGATGTCAATGAAGGTGTGGCTACTGTGGACATAAGCGCATGGTTGAGTTATTTCACGTAAGTTTTTGTCTTCTACCTCATTGGACTGTAACGATGAGTCTCCACTTCACTAGAACCGATTTCATGGGAGACATGGCGTACGTATGCTTGGCTATGCCTTAGCTCCTTTCTGATTTCCCCATCCAGTTTTGGTGGCGGTTTCGAGCTGATGGCAGATGGAGGGGATGTGAAAGGGGTCTGGCATATTTTTGAAGCCGGCCTGGAGTGCGTGTTCTCCACTATTCTTATGGTCACTTCTTGATGATTATTTAACACGTGTCCTTTCACAGACTTGCCGCCATTCTCGGGCACACCTCGTGGATCCTCAGTCTCCTCAATCGATTGCCTGGATGGCAGGATCAAATTATTGAACGCATGCGTAATTTTGCCCGTGTCAATGTGGCGAGACGATTGAAGCTTGGAGCTACTCGCAAGGATTTGTTCTACCACCTGGTATGATGCCTCGGCAGTCATCTTCTATCTGTACTCAATGAATCTCCGATAATAGAGTGACGAAGAAGGCGTCGAGCCCGCGCGTCCTCCGCCTTCTGTTCTCGCTGCGGACGGCTCCCTCGCTATTATCGCTGGCTCTGACACAACTGCGACGGTGCTCACAGCACTTCTGTACTATCTCTTATCGGACAAAACCGCCTATGCCCGTCTACAGGCTGAAGTTGACTCCGCATTTCCTCAAGGGGAGGAACCTCTTGATGCTGTCAAGATGGCCGGTATGGAATACCTGAATGCGTGCATGTGGGTCTCGGAACCATCCTGTGGCTACCGATCACACTTGATTGACTCTGATTTTAGTAATGAGGCTATGCGTTTGCAGCCTCCTGTGCCCAGCGGTTCCCAGCGGTCCGTTCTACGCGGTGCAGGAGCCAAAGTGATCGGTCAATAGTAAGCGTCTGTTTTCCCCGGCTTTACAGCGTCTGTATCATTAATTCGCCTAAAGTATCATCCCTGAGGGGACGCAGCTATTCGTTCACACGTATAGCGTTCATCGAGACCCACGGAATTTTCGCCGGTCCCTGATTCCTTCCTTCCTACGCGTTGGTTGACCGAAAGCACTGAGCAAGCACACACGGGTTCAACCGCGAGCCATCGCACCGGTCGGACACACGTTCACAACACCGCCGCTTTCTTCCCGTTCTCATTCGGTCCCACCATCTGTGCGGGTAAGAACCTCGCACTGCTCGAGATGCGTATGGTTGTCTGCTGGTTGCTGCAGAACTTCTCTTTCGCACCTAACGAGCCTAAGATGGAGCGATGGGAGGATGGTGTCCAGGACTTTTATGTCGTGAAAAAGCCTGCTTTACGGGTTTCCCTTTCTCGCAGACAACGTTGAAGGGTTCAGACCGCTATCCCATCAATCTGTTTCATTACTGTGTAATTTTAGGTGTGTAGCCATCTAAGATGAAATTCATCTTGGCTCATGTAGCTTCGAATGTGATCGCAAAGCAAGTCCCCTCAACCCGCGAGTGATGAACTCAATGGGAATATCGAATGGGTTGTACAAGGCTCTGGATCTCTGGGCTCGAACCCACATTTATCACAGATGCCCAGTTCGAGGGCCCCTCACAGAAATCGCTGATAGAAGGGTTCTATTACCTCTCAGTATACTTCGTACCTTTACCAAAACACATGAACCGAAAAAGCTCCTATCATGCTGTCTTGCCCGAATCCTCTTTCAGGCTGACGATCCTGTTCAGCACAATGTAGTCACCCTGCCTTCGTCCAGGGGAACTCGCACCCGGCTCGTCGAGGCACGCAGCTCTCGCGTCCTTATCGAGCGCAAAATATGCCACGCGCAGGCCTTGGAACCTCACGCACTCGTTCCCCACCAGCTGCTCGCTGGTCGCCACCGGTGTGTCCCCACGGTGTGCCGCGTCCCCACCACTCGCGCCGGGATTCTCCTCCAGCGCCTTCTCCGTCCGCTCCACGCTTTCTTTCTTCGCAGCTGCGTATGCTCGTTTTGCCAGAGTCCAGAACCCGCTCTCGATCATTGCACCCTTCACGACTTCCAAGCTGTTGGGATCCACATCCGCCTTAAAGTCCGGCACAGCAGCGAGCGGGTTGTCGCTCTTGAATAGCCGGTGGAAGATGCGGGTCTCGTCGACGCGAACTGGGCTTCCGCTGGGCGCGTGTTCCGCAACCCACTGAATGAAGGCCTTTGGCTTCTTCACCGCCGCGCCGTCCTTGCCATCCTCGAGCTTGCAAATCAACTCGGTGACAGCCCCGGTCGAAGGGTCCGTTTTGTACGAGGTACAAGTGATCGGATGAGGGGCCTGGAAGAGGCCGACGGTCTTTCCAGGCGCAAGACGGAAGTAATCTGGGGAATCCTGAACGCGGAAATCGTCCGCATCGATGTACACGGTGCGCGTGAACGGAATCGTCGTCGTCCCTAGTTCTGGAACTTTCGGGTGCAGGGGCTTCTCGACCATGAGTGCATAACCCTCTGGCAAATTCTCGATCGTCACTTTCAGAGGACGTAGAACCATTAGGAGCCGGGGCGCGGTATTCTCGAGGTATTGACGGACGGACTGGTCGAACCGAGCGAGCTGGATGTTGGAAGGCGCTGTGGAGACCCCAAGAGAGCTGACGAAAGAAGTAATAGCCCCAGGGGGCACGCCACGTCTCCGAAGGGCGATAAGGGTGTACAAGCGAGGGTCGTCCCAGTCGAGCACGTAACCCTCGTTGACGAGGGCGAGGATTTTGCGCTTTGACATAACGGAGCCCTGGAGGTTTAGCCGACCGAACTCTGACTGTCTTGGCTTGTAGACTTCTACCGCGTCGCAAAGCCATTCGTAGGAGACCCGTGATGCGATAAACTCGGTCGTGCAGAGTGAATGCCTGCAATGAATGATCAGTACGAGCACCGTCCGCCATACTGAGGATACCTACGAGATGTTCTCGAAGCTATCGACCAAACAGTGCGTGAAGTCATATGTGGGATATATTTTCCACTTGTCTCCCGTCCGATGATGATGAGCGAGCAAAACCCGGTATGCGATGAGGTCCCACATCTGCGGGTTCCCGTCCTCCAAGTTCTGCTTCATGCGAAGAATCGCCTCTCCGGGCTTGTATTTCCCGTTTTTCATGTTCTCAAACTCCTGCAAGGACTCGGAGACGGGCCTTGTGCGATGCTTGCAGGCAGTTCGTGGACCTCCATCGTCGCCACCACGATGCGCGTGGATCTCCTCACCTAGTCATCCTTAAGAATAAACCCAACACGAGCCTCAAACGCGATACGCGCACCTGTGCAGTGACAGATATATGCTTTATCCCGCCGAATAAGCTCCACCGCTAACTCGTAGAGCCGATCGAAGTAATCGCTCGAATACGTGATCTTCCAGGGTTCGTATCCCAGCCATCGCACCATCTCCAAGATGCTCTCGAAGTAGCGCCCCTCCTCGGCTTCGGGATTGGTGTCGTCGTACCGCAAGTAACATTTTCCCCCATGATGCGCGGCGTACCCAAAGCTGACGAAAATAGCCTTGGAGTGGCCGATGTGCAAGAACCCATTGGGTTCTGGAGGGAAGCGCGTGTAGACGAGCCCGCCCGTGGCGGAGAGATGGGCATCACGAAGCCCAGCGTTAATCTGTGGATTCTCGCCCGGCTTGTGGAGCTTTCCGAGGAAACCCTCCTCGAAGACGACCTTGGTGCTCGTGGAAGCCGCGCCTGCTGAGGAATCTGCCATTTTGGCTTTGGGTGCGCTGTCCTTCTTTGGCTCCTGCGTGATCGTGATCGTGATTGGATCAAGCACAGCTGTGAGATTTGCATGGCTGTGCTCGAGGACAAATGCACTGACCTTGGCTTTGGGCTTTGCAGCTTCTTTTGCGCCGAATGTCTCTGAGAAGGCGCGCTCCACGGTGTTCTTCAGCTCAAGAGGGTTCGCCCATCGAAGCTCGGGAGAGGTTTTCAAGTTGCCGATGACGGCACCGAGGTTCGCCCAACCCGACACCGCATTGGTCTTGATGTACTCCAAGGCTTTTGTATACAGCTCCTCGGGCGTGATGCTGAAGCCTTCAGGAATCCGTTGAGGTCGAACAATGATGAGTCAAGATAAGAGAGGATCGTACCAACGCCGCAGTGTTCATCGAAGGCCTTGGTGTCCACGGGGAGCGGATGCGATTCGAGATATTTCGTAGCAGCTGTTCAGAAGACAAACAGAACCCACTAAGCACGGCGCCCCATAAGCACCTATACAACAAAGATATGCCGCTCCAAAAACAGCGTGCAACGCGGGCCACGGCGATGGCAGAATTGACAAAAAAGCTCACCGTTCACCTGATCAACGCTCTTCAGTCGCCCATCCAAGACTGCATCGAGAACGTAGCCCCTTTCTGCTTTCCCGACCTTTCCACCCTGCACGGCGACCGCCGCTACGAGACCCGCCTGCTTTTCTTCTAACCCCTTATTCACTAAATCATGTTTCTCGATCAACTCGGTCAATATCCCTGCGCTCTTTGAGCTCTTTGCGGCCTCTGCAGCCTTCGCCTGGGTTAGGCCGATGGACTTGAAGAGCTCGATCTGCGCGGCTGTCTCGGGCGACACGCTAGGGGTCGCCTTGGGGGGCATTATATGGGGCAAAGGTGCGGATGGCGTAGATGGATGGAGGTCCGTAAATACGAGTCATCGATGGCCGAGTCTACTGCAAACAGCGTCAAATAACGCGTCTAAATGTAATCTAATCTAATCACACATGAGCCTCCTTCGCGTCGATAGTACATGACGTTTCCTCTTGGGACGAGATACATCAATAGCATGCACGTAGATCTGTATCTGGATTTGGAAACTAAAATGAACTTCCTTCTACCCGAATGTCTAGTGTAAGACCACATCTCCGACATTCCCCACCAACCTCCGCTTCCTCCTCTTGTTCCTCGACCACCGCGACGGATCGACCCAATGTATTTCCATCTTGCGCGTCGTTAGCCCGTGTAGAGCCTCTTCTAGTTCATCATCCAGGAAAGACTGCGCGATGTTGTTTATGGAGCGGAGGTTGGACTTTGCAGAGGCATCTCGCAGAGGGCGCGGCATCATGACGAGGAAATCGGAGAAGGACAGATGCGTGGCGCCCACTTAACATGCAATACGATGATGTTCAGGCAAAAGTGATCAGAGTGTGCGCAGAAACAACCCTACCAAACGTGATCAGACGGCCGCCATCCCATGCCCGAACCAGGTCTTGAAGACGGGTAAAGTGGTCCTTCCACAGTGTGAACCCCTCTGCATTGATCACGAACATCTTGGGATGTTGTTCGTTAGCGGATGCGATGGGTGAAGGACCCGGGGACGGGAGGGGTTCCAGCCATGGGTCAAGGGCGAGCGCATGGGAGATGGGGATCGGACAAGTATCCGTGCTTGGAGGAGGATTGGACAAGGTGGAGAACTAAAGAACGCGAACGCAAAATAATTTTGTGATGAGTTTGTTGAGGTCAGCCTCGAGAGCCTGGAACTTACGACGGTGGCACCTCCGAACGAATGGCCAACAAGCGCAACATCTTTGTCGCACCTGGCGACACCCTTCCATATTTCCCCAAGTATAGACACTCCATCAACGCGCAGCAATGACTGGTGCTCTCCCTCGCCGGTGAGAGAGCGAAAGGCATGGTATGCGAGGTAAATCTCCCATCGCCGGAATTCTAATTGCTCCGCACGCAGTGCTAGGTTCGCGTCCTCCGGCGGCGCCTCCTCGTCCCAGCTGGATGTGGATCTACAATTAGCATCCACCAATCTATTATAATCGAGCACTGTATCGCCCACATTACATCCTCTGGACGGAGGTAGAGATCCCTATGAGATGTCCTAGTATCGACGGATCGCGTCCTGAAGACCGGGCCTGTGCCATCACGATGTTCGAGGGCCAAGACGACCCTACCGGAAGACGCTAGGTGGGCGCACAGCTGACTGCCCAAGCGTCAGCTTCGGTTCTTCCAGAATTGATCGCAGCAGACGAGCAGACCTGTACGTCGTGCGACCTCCCCCCAGCCCGTGGGAGAAGAGGACGAGCGGCCAGGGTGGGCTCGTCGACTTCGGTACGGAACTTGAGGCATCGTTGATGCTAGCCTGTGACGCAGTGTCGTGCGAAAGCGGCGGAGCGTTGAGATATACAGGGATCTACACAGCAGCCCGCATCCACAAGGCTTGTCCGTAATCAGATAAGATAACGGGAGGGAAGAATGGCTGACCTTGAGCTGAGATCCGAAGAAAAGAACCAGCGGCCAAACGAGCATCGCCGAGATCCCTGCATGCGCGGCCAGAGGGCGTCAGTTCCGCTCTGTGTACCCCATCGGTACCGCAGGGAAGTGAAACGAAAATTCGGACCAGCAAAGTGGGCGTAGCCCTGCACCGCATCGCGCAATGGCCTACAGAAGAGCGATGCATTGGCGTAGGGTCAGCACAAGTGATCGAGTTCGCCAACACTCCCTTTCAGGAGGCGCTGTATGGAGCTCAGGGAGTTGACGATGGGGTGTGGGATATGCGAAAGTATTGGTGGATGGGGATAGGCATCAGACGTGCGAGGTTGCCGAAGTACCTACCGCGTCAACCAGTGAAGCCCCTTGCGGAATGTCTTCGGCAGAGGAGAATGTTTCAGAGAGGTAGGGTAGAATGCGGTGAATGCAACCTCCTCAAGCTGCAGAGCCGGCTCGAGTGTCCCTGAACTTGTCCGTATTTTCGAAGAACCGATTCCGCGCGGCGAGACGGGTAGTGTGAAGGTTGTCACCCCGACCTCGTAGGGGCCAGGGGGGTCAGGGAGAGTAGGCATAGTGTGTTCCCGAGCGCTGCAAGGGATGTGGTGTGGACGAGATGGCCAGGCAGGACGGATGTCTCTGCCCCACAACTTCTGACACGGCGAAAGTCCGCGTCGACCGCCTTTCGGTCTCTGGGGTCCTGGTTACGTGGACCTCAGCCACTGCAAGGCTCAATAGCGCGGGTGGCTGCCTCACCGCGCGCACGTCCTACTAGCCACTCCTCATCGTCTCCGCCAGCGAGCAGCCAGATTCAAGCCTCAGAATCTACAGCCCTCTCGTATGCCCCTATGAGCCAACAGAACTCTGCCATGAAAACCGAGGGCGACTCGACTCCTGCACCCGCCCAACCCGCACCAACACCAACGCCCACTCCCACTTACACCACACAATGGGCTACAACGCGTGAGCGGTTCTCCTTTCTGCCCTTCCCCACGCCAATTCCTCTGTTTCCGAGCGGCTGATCCTCATCCAGAAATACCCATCGACCCCGCACTTCAACAACACGCAGCGTAAATATCCATGCGGATGCCCGCTCGTGCTGTCATTGACTCATCTGCCCAGGCCGTCGTACTATCAATATCAACACTACCCGCAAGCATCGTATGGTCACTACCAGCCGTACATTCCACAACCTCAAGCCGCACAGCCCCAAATCGTGGCGCCTGTCCAGCGACAAACTCTACAACAATCCCAATCTCAATCGACTGCGAACACCAGTCAGCTCGATACCGCAGATGTGGCCACCCTGAATGACGCCCTGGGGAGCGCCGGCGTCGATCTCAGAGTGCGTGTCCATATCCCCTTCTTGCAGATCCCCTCATCTCCAGTGCTCTTCCACCCGCGTGCTGACCTCCTTGGTGCAGGCCGAAGAAGAAACCCTGCAGAGATCGTCCGACCTGCACCAGGCCTACCGCCCATACGAAGACCGCTCGCACAAGCAGCCCACAAAGCCCAACTTCGACACGCGCTTCCTCGGGCCCACGATGCGCACGATCGGGGCCAAGCACAAAATCACGAAGATCCCGGACGACGCGGTCAACTACGTCGCGCTCGCGCTGCGCGCGCGGCTGCAGGGCCTGCTCACCGCGATGATCGCCGCGTCCGCGCACCGCACGGACACGCAGTTCGACCGCCCCGCGCCGTTCTACGACGACGGGACGACGCCGATGTGGCGCGTCGAGGTGCGGCGCGATGTCGCGAAGCAGCTCGCCGCGCTCGAGCGCGCGGAGCGCGAAGAGGAGATGCGCGTGCGGCGCGAGCGCAAGGAGCTCGCCGCGGCGCAGGCGGCGGCACTGGCGGCGCACGCGCCCGGCACGCCGAGCGGCGAGGTGGAGGACGCGGAGGGCCCGAAGAAGAAGAAAAAGAAGACGGACGGGCCGGGGGTGACGGCGAAGAACATGTCGGAGGACGTGCGGAAGAAGATGTCGAACGCGGTCGCGAGTCAGGCGGCGGGGCTCGGGACGGGGAAGTACGCGTGGATGAACGCCGCGAACGCGACGCCCGCGCCCGCGAAACCGAAGCCTGCTGCGTCTGCGGCCGCGTCGCCCGCGACGACCACGGCGCTGGCTTCGGGTGCGGGGGGTGGTGCGGGAGGGAGCGGATCTGGTGGACCGGGAAGCAGCTCGTGGGCGCGACCGTATGTGGTGACGAACAAATCGCAGAGCTCGGCGACGCAGGCGGAGGAGGAATCCAAGCGAGCGGTGACCTTGCGAGATGCAATGTTTGTGGTGGAGAAGGAGCGAGGACACGGTGGTGGCCGTGGCGCCGCGCGGGGGTGGGTCTGACATGCGTGCGCCCACCTGTACCGTTGCCTCCGGCGTTGGTCTGGTTCCCGTCTGGAGGGTGTATCTGTCAAATGTCGAACAAATACCTAGCATCGTCGGGGACATGTGGATGCTCTCTGGTGGATGCCAAAATTCGTTGGTGCCGGTTCCGCGCTCTGCTTGATCGGGTGTGTGTCGCCTTCGCTCCGTATTCTCTTGCTGTCTCTGTTGCTGTGCTGTACCACTGAACCCACCTGTATACGTAGACAGAGTCTATCACCGTCGTGCTTCGAATGTGGATGTGGATGTGTCCGCCGGTAGCGTGTACCGCCTGCGGAGTGGGTTTTGGCATTCGAACGGAGGAGCTGCAGACGTCATGTCCTCATAACGCGGCTACCACGGTAGCCGACCCGAGGCTTCGTTCCCTCGTTCGTTCATTTAAACGAAGCCGTGCTTCGATCTTCCACGCCCCGCATGACACCTCGACCGTCCCCCAACATTCTTCCTCGACACCCTAAAAACCGTTCCCATGTCCGCGGCGGCGTTCGCTCATCTCGCTCCCGCAGCGCGTCTGGATCCCGGTGCGCCAGCGAAGAACCCATCTATCTGCCGCGTCTCCGCCAGGCTGTTGCGCGTGTTATCAAGCACGCGCCAATCGCAGCCGCGCGCGGACAGCCAACGAAAATGGCGCACACTTTCCGTTCTAATTCCGTCGAGCACTGTTTTGGGCCTTGCGCCATGCTGGGCGCGTCGTGCATCAGGCAGATCGATCCACATCCCGCACCGAGGGCTGATCCATGTTGGCACAGGTGCTCAAAGTCCATTCAAATGAGCAAAAATCGCCGACATCTAATAGTACATTCAAATCTTAAAAGTACAAGGTCAAAAATACATTAACTACATTCGTAAGGGTCGTGATCCTTCTAGAATAGTTATGACAGGGATATAGGTACGAAGCCGTCGCGCACGCGACGGGGATAATGACGGGACATAGACAGCAATAATACACAACCAACCAATCACCCATAAAGAGCCAAATATACCACAGAGGAAGACTTGAAGGGAAAAAATAGACACACGGATCGGACGCACCCCTCGATCCCAAACTAAATTGTGCCCTTGAAGCGGTAGGGCGCTGCCCCTCAGCGTCTGCCACCTGTCCGCCTCGCACTGGCGTGCGCATCGCGCTTCGGGGCCGTCTGGCTCCTGTGCCTCTGCGGCTCCCTCGCCACAGCGTGCCTCGCTCCCGCGCCCGCGCTCCGGCCACTCTTCTCACGAGACGGCACTGGCTTCGATCGATTGCCCCGCCCGCTGCCACGTGGGGGCGGCGGCGGGGGGCGCGCGCCCTTATGCGCATACGGGACGAGCGCGCGCGACGACGGGCCTTGTGCGTGCCGCATCTTCTGCTTCTGCTTCGGCCTCGACCTGGTCGGCGGCTTTCCTCCGCCGCCGCCGATGAGGAAAGAGAGGATGGGCTTCGACTGTGTCGCCTCGGGGTAGGGGCGCTTCGAGCTCGAGTGCTGCCGCATGTACGTGCGGGCGGCGCGCGCCTCCTGCATCTCGCGGCGGCCTTGCTGGCGCATGCGCTCGTTCCCGATGATCGTGCCGCGCATCTTACAGAGCCAGCCGTGCACCGTGGACGGCTTGGAACGGCGTCTGCGGGGGTCGTCCTGCGGCCGGTCCATTCGCTTGCGTCAGTGGGCGGAGGGCGAAGACGCTCGGGAGTCGGTACGCACCCCGTTCCACTCGATGTTGAGTTGCATGACGACGACGGGGAGGAGATAGTGGGGGGAAATGAGCGTGAGCGTGCGTGCGCAGTGTGCAGTGGCGCAGGGAGACGCAGCAGGGTGGGTGATGGGTGTACGGGTGAATGAGGTGCAAGCGACCAGGTTACAAACAGCGTCAGTACAAGTGTCGACACTACCGCAAGCGGCCTCGTGGCCGGCAGTTGCCGATAGAGCGTGCCGAGGAGGCCTGACCTGGTCACTTGCGCAAAACGACATTTGAATCTGAGCAAGCAGAGCAAGTGAGCGAATGTGGAGAGCCTCGGACCCTCGAACGTGGCAAGGTGCGTGCGCGGTTTCCGAGTCGTGTACAGAGCGTGAAGTTGGAGAGCACGAGCGCGGTCGGGAGACGGGCCGGTGCATGCTTGTACTCCAAGCTCTAATACGCAGCAAGGGTCAAGGGTATCGAGATATCCGACATGGGCAGCGCTGTATATTCCAAGTGGGAGCCGGTAGACGCCTCCGCGTTTCGACGTTGCTGTACATCCTGGCACAAGTTACAAGTTGCGGTCGCTCGCATAGCTAGCACATGGTCACGGAGAGTGGGCGCGACGGATTTAGGTTGAAAATAGCAGTGGAAAGAGGTCAGCCGGTCCAATTTGCGCAAACACAGAACCGAGGGTGGCGCGCCGCGGGCTACTCTGTGTCCCCAATTGCCGACTAGGCGCATCTGAGCGCTCCTCGTCGAGCGGAAGTGTCTCAGGATAGAGAGATGTCGACTTCGCAGTTGTGGTCATCCACGTCCCCTCTCCCTGGAACCTGGACAAGACGGTCGATGAGAAGAGTTGGGGTTCGTGACGACATGCACGACGAGATGAGCTTCGAGAGCGTACCGCGTCAGCGGCTACGAAGAGGAAGACAGAAGAACCAATGCGTCGTATAATTGCGAGACGAAAGAGGACGAATCCGACATAGCAAATCGGGCGATCAGGAAGAGGAAGAAGACCCTGCAGATGCGCGTGTTTGTTACGGACTCGGACTCGGATTCGGAGGGTTCGCAGAAGGCCAAAGCTGTAAAGAGAGAGGAAGAGGATGACGCTGGACAGAGGCGGAGAACGCACGCGGGACGGAAGGTGGGATCATGCGGTGCTGGATAGTGTGTCGTGCGTGGTGCGTACGTAGAGCGGGCGAACCTGTTTAGATTGGGAGAGAGATCGACAGCGCGAGCGAAAGCTGCGTATTGCTGAGTGGCACTCGACCAATCAATCCCACCGTCGGGGGAACATCCGCCGGAGGACGCGACCGCCATGTCGGTGGTGCATAGCCGGGACCGACGCCGGCAACACGCGGGCGCTACGTCATGTGTCCGCACGTGTAGCAGTGCTTCGCGTTATGGCAAGCCTCTAGGAACGCAAACCGACGCTTGTTGCTGTGTTCAACTCACCGCCCTTCTCCTACCATGTCAGCCTTTCGCGTCTTGCACCTCGTCCAGCTCCGCGGGTCGTATAGCCGACTCTTTGACCGGAGAAATGTCCACCGCGAAATCGTGCCCGCCTCAAATACGACGCCATGGATCCTCCATGAACCCATCCCGCCCCGAAGGCAGAAAACACCCTCCCGACACACCTACCTCATCCGTCACTGCACACATCCAAAATGGGCTGGAAGAACGTTAGCGCTGTTATCGAAGGCCGCCTCTTCCTCGGAAAGTCAGTCGTCTTCTTCCTTGACAGGATGCTATACATATCCCCCATGTCCATCTCCCCATTCACTCACCCGTGCCCGTCCCCTCCCGTCCACTCCGTGCTGACTCGCTCTCCTTCCCTGTCCAGCCTCGTCTCTGCTCAATCGACGCGCTCGCTGACCGAGCGCCGGATCACCCACATCGTCTCCGTCTGCACCGACCCCATTCCCGCCGAGCATCCCCAGTCGGGCATCCGTCACATGCGGATCCCCGTGCAAGACTTCGATCACGAGGACTTGCTCATATATATGCCGCACGCCTGCCGCTTCATCGACGAGGCCCTCAGAGCCGGCGGCGTCGTCCTCGTGCACGGAGTCTACGGGCTCTCACGCAGCGCGACCATAATGGCTTCATACTGTGCGTGCCTTGCCCGCTCGTTCCGTTCCGTCCGTGCCATCCCGATCAGGAAAATCTGACGTCGTCCCTTGTTCTCTCTCTCGATCGCTGTGCACCCAGTGATGTACTCGCGCCGAATCAGCTCGACAGACGCCCTCGACACCGTCCGACGGGGTAAGCAGTGCTCCCCCCAAAGCACCGCCCCGACGCCCAACGCTAATCCCTGCTTCTTCGACCTGCAGCCCGCGAGCAGATCTGGCCCAAGGCGGGCTTCCTCGAGCAGCTGTCGATGTTCGAGATGTGCAGATACGCCCCGTCGATGAACGAAGGCATCTACATCCGTTGGCGCCAACACATGGATCGCCGGCTCCAGGGTGGCAACTAAGCATACACCCTTCCCTAGTCTCAGAGTCGACCACAGCCCCCTAGCTGCCCCAAAAGGTCCGCACGATGCTCCTCCGTCTGACTGCACTCGGGCCTGACATACGGTGTTTTCACTTCAGCTCGCGATCGAGCGACGCGCTATCTTTCTTGCTAGGTTCCTTGCTCTCCCATCTTGTCTCTTGCATACGCGCTTTCTTAGACTCTCCTCGCTTCCCTCCCTCTGCTCCTCTTGCATAGTCGTAGCGTTCTGTAATATCCCCTCCCGAGTCCCATATCCATAGATAGACCGTGCGCCGCAGTGTAAGTTGTAGATATATTTATCGCTTGTATGTACCGCTATGCCGTTCTTGCTCTACCCTGTACCGTGTCCGTTGTACAGTCTAGTCTTGCGTTAATACTACGCCCTCCCTGCACACCATTGTGTCTTTCAGAGCCGCTCGGGTCTCGGTTGCCTTGCTTGGACTAGCTCGACGGAACGACGGGCTCTCCCGCAGTCAGGCGCCCGTCTACCAGTGCTCGTGCCGCCCTCCGGGGCCCTGCGCTGCAGCTGTGCGGCAGCTCAGAAGCATACGAGCCCTCGACGCCGCCGCTTGCCGACGATGGTCGTGATCACTGTGTGAACACTGGCTGCGTGCTCACGGTCGCGCGTATGCAAGCATCTCTCAAACAAAGACGACGCAGCATGGAGAAACGGGCGCGTCGTGAGTAGTAGGCGCAGTGCACATAAGTAAGGACGCCGGACGATCGCACGGACGATCGTGCGATGACGAGATGCTGTACGGGGTGGTGCTGTAAGTACAGTAAGTAGCGTCGAGTCAGACGACGTGGTGCGTTCCGTACGACGCGCACGCGATCGACCATGTCAGATAGGCTGCCAGATCTGCCATCATGCAGTACGCGGGGGGCCATCTCGCGGGGGAGGCAATGCATCGAAAGGAGATGCCAGCGCTCAGGCTTCAGGAGCGAGACAGCCTGACGGCCCACCCAACCTCACTAGAAGGACATCATCGGCGCCAGGAAGTGTCTGTGCATCTGTCTGCGTCTGTCAGCTATAGTAGTCAAGTTAGCCTAGCAGGTTAGCCTCGAAGCTCCTCATTAGCAGGCAACAGGTTCATCGTGTACTCGAGATCGGCAGGTCCAGATGTCACGTCGCGGCCAGCTAGATGGGACCGCCTTTCAGGCTAGTGCTGAGTACTTAGCACTTAGCACAGTGGCGAGATCTACGTCGTGAGCAGGGTGACGTTGGCAAATTATTCGCCGCCTCCAAGGAATGAGCCTACGTATGACGCACGTCAGTGTGATCGCCGAGCTTCGCATCGCCATCACGGAGGAGATGATCGGTATCGGCCGGACATTAACGGAAGAAGCCTCGCAAGCGTTCACCGCCCCGACGCTTGTCTTTGCTGGACGGAAGGACGGAAGAAATGGACAAGCAGTGGACAAGCACGATTAGCGCATTACGGATCGGCGGAGTGAACGGACCTGGCGCTACCTGGCGCCGGCGATGGAAGTAGATTATTTTCTTTCCGTTCGACGGACCTCCGGAGCATGTGAGCCAGCACTGCTTGACAGGGACCAGCACGAGAAGTACATAATAGAACGCGCGTTGCGGCAGGGTCAGTATGGTTGAACACATCTAGCGGAGGCCATCGTCTGCGCCGCGTCGTTTCGGGCTATGTCATGCTTAACACAGAACGACTGCAATCTTCTGTGTTGGTCAGCAACGGAGACTATGTCATGCTAGGGGGAGGTCGTGACAGGACTCCGTCATACGTCTGGGGGTGGTGCGGTGCAGAAGAGCGCATGGTGGACAGGAAGAAGGGTGGGCAATTTCGAATCTTCGCGGTTTCGCGTGAAGGGGAGACCTAACCCATGTTTAGGATCTGTTTTTTTTGCCTCCGACCACCATCCTCCGTTTTGCGCTGCGGCAACGATATTCCTCTGCAGAGAAACTATCGCTTGAGCGCGAGGGCACGAAGGATTGGCTTCAGACAGTCTGCTCGACTCACCGCACCCGTTCCAGCAGCTATCGCATACGCGGATGAACTCGACAATCACGTGGATGTGCACACTTCGCTACTACACCTTGCTTTGAGTACCACCAGTAGCGGTGAGCAGTTTCTTTCCTACTGCTAATTCTATTGCGTTGAAGCTTTTAATGTTTTCCACAGATCGAGAAACTGCTGTGCTGGCTTGTCGTTTCCAGATGCAGCGTCTCAGCGCGTCAAGAAACGGACTGGTAATAACGAATCAACATCCGAATCGACCTCCGCATTTCGTCAGATAGGTGCTCCGCCACAAGATGGAGAGGAACGATGGCCTAGGCGCAGCCGTCCTTCGAACCTCTCAACGTTCCTTGAATCCTCACAATGAACCCTAACGAGGGTGTCACTAAGACTGAGATTTGACACTACATATGCGGCCTATATGCTACGTTTACCTGAAGCCAGGCCAAGCTCTGGTAAGCCTCTTCACTTCTGCGTCTTGAACCATGGCGATTTTGTGTTTTTCTCAATGGGTGACATAGGCATTCTTAACCCTATAGCTGGGTCGTCGTCATCCAATTCAAAGCGGAATAAGCGGGCCGGCCCATTGAGCATAAGATCATCGGAGAATCTATCCCACCTCTCTTTCTTTAGCAGGCCCAGCTTCCAGCGATGTGCTATAAAGATCGCTCAAACGTGCACAATCATGCGCCCACCACTATCGCCCTCGCGTCACCATGACGCTTGCCTGCTTCAGCACGACACCCTTCTCCTCGAACCCGATACGGACCAAGTCTGATCTCGCAGCCTTCCTGACCGGCCTGCTCGACCCGCTCGCGACACACACTTCGCCCGGCGGTGCGCGGGTGCAACTTGGGCATACAGGGACGCACTATGACGAGGTCGCCGCGCAGCTCGAGGGGTTTTCGAGGCCGATATGGGGCCTCGCGGCGCTCCTCGGCGGCGGGGGCGAGTATGCCGGCGCGGAGCGCTGGCTGAAGGGATTCGCGAGCGGGACGGATCCGGACCACGAAGAGTTCTGGGGGGATATGAGGAGCAAGGATCAGAGGATGGTGGAGTGCTCTGCGATTGGGTTCGCGATTGCCGTGGCGAAGGAGAAACTGTGGGATCCGTTGAGCTCCGAGGCGAAGGAGAACTTTGGCAAGTGGTTGGGTGGGATGAACGATAAGGAGATGCCGAACACGAATTGGTTGTGGTTTAGGGTGAGTGTCATATGGCAGGGTTTGATCGTGCGCTGATTTGAATGGTAGGTCTTCGCAAACTTGGGCTTGTCGAAAGCTGGCTCGTCGTATTTCAACGCGGAGAGGATGAGAGCCGATCTAGACCATCTTGACACGTTTTACATCGGCGATGGCTGGTCGCGCGATGGGCCTGAGGGAGTGGTTCAGCTGGACTATTATTCCTCTTCCTTTGCAATCCAGTTCGCGCAGTTGGCGTATTCAAAGCTCGCCCAAGACAGCGACCCCAAACGATGCGAAGAGTATAGGAACAGGGCGCGTAAATTTGCGCAAGATTTTGTTCACTATTTTGATGACGAAGGCGAGTTGCATGATTCACTGTCAGTTGACTGACGCGGGAACTAACTTGGCATCCGCAGGACGAGCAATCCCGTTCGGACGTAGTATGACCTACCGCTTCGCCATGTCCTCTTTCTGGGGCGCCCTCGCGTTTGCTGACGTTGAGCTCCCCGCCCCACTGACCTGGGGCGTTATCAAGGGCATACAGCTGCGAAACATCCGTTATTGGGCACGGCAACCGGGTGCCTACTACCCTGATGGCACACTCACCATCGGCTTCTGTTACCCCAATCATAACATGACCGAGAACTACAACTCCCCCGGGTCTCCGTACTGGTGCTGCAAATCCTTCGTCACGCTCGCCCTGCCTGAAACGCATCCATTCTGGGCTGCAGAAGAAGAGCCATATCCCACCGCGCTGCTCCAGTCGACGAAAGTGCTCAGCCATCCGCTGCACATCGCGACGAGCATGGGCGGACACACCTACGTCCTCTCGTCGGGGCAGCAGTGCTCGTACGCTGTGAAGCAGAGCGCGGCGAAGTACGGCAAGTTCGCGTACTCGTCCGCGTTCGGGTACAGCGTCCCCGTGGGGAACCTCACGCTCGAGGAGCTCGGCGCGGACAACGCGCTCGCGCTGAGCGACGATGGCGGCGAGACGTGGAAGTGCCGGCGCGAGACGCGCGAGGCGAGGTTCGAAGGCGCCGGCGGGCAGGTGTGGCTGCGCTCGATGTGGTACCCCTGGAAGGACGTGGAGGTGGAGACGTGGCTCGTCCCGCCGCAGGACGTGAGCCCGCACTGGCACCTGCGCGTGCACCGCGTCCGGAGCAAGCGCGCGCTGCGCTCGGCGGAGGGCGGCTGGGCGATCTATGGGCAGAGGGAAGACGGCCGCGCGCTGGAGCCCGTTGAAGGAGAGGCTTTTGGGACGGCGGAGAGCGGCGCACAGGCGAGGGCGGTGTCACGAGCGGGCGTCGTGGGCATCGCCGCGCTAGATGGGGAGTCTGCGAAGCGGGAAGGCAAAGCGCTGAGGACGGACGCGAACACGAATCTCATGGTGCCGAGGGCCATCATGCCGACATTAATGGGGGAGCATGAGCCGACGAACGGCGAGAAGGACGTGTGGCTTCTCACTGCCGTCTTTGGCGTACCGAGCAAGGGCGAGTCGCAAGGCGCGACGGCCGGATGGCACGATGGATGGATGAGCCGCCCAGTTGTACCGACAGAGATCGCTGAACTCATGAAGGTGTAGGAACCCATCAGCTTCATGGATCCTTTTCTGTAAATCTCCTCTACCATTCACTTTCACAAGAAACCAATGACGCAACCAAAACCTGTTTTTGTAGGCTGTGGCACCATGGTAATTTTTTTAGCTTGGCACATGCTGTCGGAGTAGTCGACTTGTTACAATGAGTAAAACAGACAGCGTTCAACATTCAATGCATGCATGTGGTCAAATAGCAGGCCCAATGCATCAAGACAAGGACTTGGTGGTGTCTTCTTCGTTGAACGACCAGACGCTATGATTTTGCAAAATTTCGATATCGAAGAGGTAAGGGTGTACGAATGGCTTGATATTTGATGGCATTACGACCTTTACCGTTAAGCCTTTGCAACGGGACCGGTGCGGCGATCTCATCATCTTCGTTCGCTGTACATCGAGCCCGGCGATGACACCCGCCATAGCTAGCTGAGACGTATGCTACCTTGTGCCACAGGCCTAGAGATCCAGATCGGGACATGCTGATCACTTGAAGTGGTATCTAAAATTCTGTTTGGCAGCGCAGCAGCGTTTGTGAAGGAGTCGGCAAGCATCCGTACGAATCCGCCATGATCATGAGGGGACATGTCATGAGTATTGCAAGCGAAAGAAAAGGCAAAGTCTTCGTCGTCGTCATCGAAGGCGGCGAACTGACTGGAAACTGTTAGGAACGATCACGATAGAATCAGGGCGCAGAATAGGAGCGGGGACGCCGCTTGGTAGATTATCCATATATGTCCATTCGTTGTATTGGTAAGATGCATTGATCGATTTGGGGCGATCAATGACCAGTGACTCGGAGCAGGAGGTTGAACTGCTGTAAGATAGCTGCGGGACAAGGGAACGCGAGGGAACGCGAGATGGTGGTTGAAAAATGATCAGAAAAAACAAACAGATGCTGTAACTCGTCTTCAGCGTCACATGTGAAAAGCCCGAGGCATCGCTGTCGAATTACTCCGGGGCTGAAAAAGGCCTACATGGTGCCAGCGCGAGTGGATCGGAAACGAGATGAAGACTGATACGTCTAGCAAAGAAAGGATTCTTCAGAGGAAGTGCGGCTAGATTGAACGGTGTGTGGTCCTTGCGACGCATATCGGATCTCAATTCTTGATATCGTCCTCCCTAGCTGACACTTCCCTCGGCACGCGATCTGACTACCGCATCGAAAGAAATCCACAGTTTCAAGGAACGATGGAGACGGCTAGTATCCACACCATCAAGAGGAGATCTGGTGATGGCATGGACTGCTGTGGGTTCCCGCAACAGCGTCAGAATCACGACATAAAAGCTAGGGATAGACGATGCTTGAGAGAACTGTAGCGAAGGCCTAGGAGGAGACAGGAAGCCAGCGGTGCAAGGCGTTATCGTTGGAATTGAGAGGCTGCTCGAGAAAGAGAAGGCGGAGGCGCGAGGTCAGGGAGAACTTGGTAGCTGGTGGCACTTGTTTTTGACGTTCAAGGCGTTGGATTGCCATCGGGGAACTGGGCTACAGTCCAAGGAGGTATCAGGCGAGCACAAAATTGCTCGTCTTGTTGTTCTCGTCCACGGAGAACGAGGAAAACGAAGAGAGGGCAGCGCGAGAGAGGGGGAGGAGGAGAGTAGAGGAGAGTGCCATTGGGCGAGAGGGGGGAGACTTCGGAGCCTCAAAGTAAATTGGGGGACCGTGGCCGCGGAGACCTTCCGTCCAGCAAGCGACGGCCAACGGCCCGCCCGCTTCCACCACGTTTCCATCTATGTCCACAATGCTCGTTCGCTTCAACAAACTTTGTCGTTCATCGACGTCGCCGACAAAGCCACAGTCACCGCGCATTATCCTGGATAATGATTCAGCCCCGATGCTCACTTGATGAGCACTTGATGGTCATGGGCAGTCTCCGATATCTAGCGGATAGGATCCCCTGGTTTCGGCCTCTAGCTTCATATTCTCAGTCTCTTTGTCTGCACCACTCGCGCTTCCATCTGTTGCATTTTCATCGACGAGAGACTTGACGCGGAGTCGGGCACGCTGTGCGCATCTGGACGGTGACCTGACACATTTGTCTGTCGTTCAGGTGAATTGTCGCGACATCCAAAAATTCTTGGCGCATTTTGCAGCTTTCTACTTGCTTGATGACGGTCCTATACGACGTTCGTCACTTACTTGGTCCGACAGCGCTTCGTCAGCGACGAGCGAGCTCAATCCGGCTCAAGGGTTGGGCTTTGGACGCTTGGAAAGCCCCTGTTCAAGTGTAGCATATATGGTGAGTTTTTTCATCTCCAAGGCTCTGTGCATTGGTGCCTTGCTTGAGAGCAGTAAACCACGCGAAGGGCTGGTTCTTCGTTGTTCGCATCAGACTGAGTGCATGTCACGATGTCACGCCATGAGCGTGACATGGTACTATGCATGCAGTTCGGCCCGCCTCGCGCTCATCGACGCGTGGTCGAGAAAGCGAAGGCAGACAGTGAAGGCCTACAGCATGAAGGCTGTGGAATAGTGGATAACTTCAATGGCTAGAGGAGGGCTGAAATTCAGCATGAGGAGCCTCCGAGGGCAGGCTTCAGCATCATCATGAGCTTCCCGGATTCAGAATGCAGCCTCTCGCACTGGCTTCACGAAACTGGCTCGAGAGAGGCAGCTGTTTGGTCAGTGCGAAGGAGACTCAGTCTTCTGCGCGAGGACCAGGCTCTCGAGATAGAGCAAGGCGGGGATGTACCGTCAAATTTCCTTTTGCTCTCGACTATCCAGTAATGGCGTCGAACCCGCTAACGGAAGCTTTGACTGTAGAGATGAGCTCCAGACTGCATGCTTTGCAAGGCCGTGTGTTAGCTTGCATTTCACCCTCCCTAGAAACATTCGAGTCCTGCTCGTAAGCGGCTAGATTGCGGGGTGCTGATATCCACGGGCAAGGATAGTGTGTATATCGATGAGGATATGTACGCAGAGAGGCATCGTAGGCGCCTTTGGGCTATTGTGGCGGACACAGTGGCCTTGTTTACGACTTCTTCGTTCCAATTACGAGTTCACCGCTCCTTCATAAATAGAGGTCCCCCTTGCCGGCATGCGCTACCCTTCAACCGACCTCCCACCACCTCCTTCTCAAAAGCAACAATGGCCAAAAAGCGTGAAGTCTCGTCCGATGAGCCGTATCCCACTGCGGTAGACGACGACGAGTACGACGTTTATCTCTTCTGGCCATCACTTCGACGCTCGGAGTCTGCGTTCGCGGCGAATGAGCACAGCATCTACGGGTGCGTCCTTGACTCTGTCTCTACGGCGTACGCCATGGCAAGGCGGCGCGCAGAGCGGTATCTCATACTGCGTTGTTTGCCAGCCTGTCGCGCCGTCCTTTGGCTATGACGACTACTTTGACGGGCTGTCTTACCTGCCCCCCGTACGTTCACAGCTCAAGTCTTTTCATACATTAAGGTATTGACACTCGACATCAGTCACCGCTCTCGTTCGCAGGGCCCTCCGACTTCCGCTTCCCCAATGTCGCAGACAATGGCCAACCCGACGCCCAGCCCCAGTCTCAGTCCCAGTCTGATTCTCAATCTGAATCGCAGCCCGCGACTGGGTACAGCAAGCTCTTCAAAATGGGCCTCTTCTTGGTAAGCATCCGCTCATTTATTTTCTATACCACCCTCCTCCCCCCCTTCGCTGTCTCTTCTGCTCGCACGTCGCTTTGCATCATTTGGCGACCGAATGCCATGAGCTTAGTATTGCGCGCTGATGTTGACGATTTTGGATCACGGTTGTGTGCAGCAGGTCAGCTATCGCGTCGATCGCGTCTGGGATAAAGTCCGCGTAATCTTTCAAAACGCCAGATTGTAGGGCCGCCCACGGCGCACGCACAGCGCGACATACACGCATGGAACGTGTAGTAATGAGTATATAGCTCAGAGGTCACTATCACGAATCGCTGGAGTTGTAAAAAGGACCATTGTACATATTTCGGTTTGGCACCCATCTTGATAAATATCAACACGTCAGCTTAACCTTGATGCTTCCATCATCAGCCCTCGTCGTTCGTCAGCGCTCGCCTGACCCTCACGTTCATTGCTCCAGAGTACACGCGCGCAGTCTCATTGACAGTATTTCAGCACATTTGGGCGTAAATCGGTGCGCCGTGTCATTGGAAGCCGATATACTGACAGTTGAAAGCAAATCAATCGATAGCTAACTTTCTTCAGACGTTTTAGCCTTGCGATTTTCCGAATACGGCCGTCATGAGTCCACCTTTTAGCCGCTTAGGAGTCTGCGGCCGGAGGAGGACGAAGTGCCGTGCCTGTATGGAAGACATAAAACAGGTATAAATGGTCGAGCGACGACGCTCTAGTACTCTAGTGACCATGGCGTCTCACTCTCGACAAGAAAAGAGAGCAGAGATGACCCTGTCGGTTTCCGAACGACTCACGATGATTCTCAGTGTTCTCAATTTTCGTGAGTCGGCTTTCTTTGACAGTCGAGTATTGAGCTTGAAATTATTTGCAGCGTTTGCTCTTATACCGAAGGTGTTCAGCAAGGCCAACAAGGAGCGCACATGGGCGAGAACCCTCAGTGATTCTGTAATGCGTACAATTGTCAACGCAGGATGGAATATACGACAGATGGTCTCTGTCTGGGGCAGCACGACCTTGCTGTACGAGAAGTGGGCACGGCACGCGAAGCTGGAAGTGCTCTCGGATGAGATTGGCGAGGGAGCGAAGCTCCATTGGATCGGTCCCCGGAAATTTGAACGTGTATTTCTGTATTTCCATGGTGAGTACTCGTGAGTCAGTCTGCATAGACACCGCAACCTGACGCCGTACACGTAGGGGGTGGCTTCAGCTTACCCCTGAACCCGCCGGAACACTTGAACTTCCTTCACAAGGTCCAGAGGGACCTTCAGACATCTGTAGGAGATGTCGGCGTCATTGCCTTTGAATACTGTTCGTTTTTGTTTTCACGTTCTCACCCGATTCTGATGTTCAATGTTACAGCTTTGACTCCCGGCTCTCCGTTTCCGACGCAGCTTCGCCAGGCCAATGCCGCGATAGCTTATTTGATCTCCAAGGGCACGGCACCTGCGAACATCGTCCTTGGAGGCGATTCTGCAGGTGGAAATCTAGCCTTGCAATTTGCGTCCCATATTTTACATCCTCTTCCGAACATCCCTGCGCCTGCAACGTCCGGTCCTTTAGGCGGCGCGCTTCTTATATCGCCCTGGGTTACCTTCGATGACTCATCGCCGTCATTCGCCGAAAATGACAAACTTGATACCACGAGCAGAGCAATCCTCAATTTTCTCGCAGATCTTGTTCGTCCAGGAATTACACCAGAGACCCGCGCGTACTTTGAGCCTATCGCGGCTGATGATTCTTGGTGGACGGGCTTGGACAAGGTCTTCCCTCGGATTCTCAGCACCGCTGGGGGCGTCGAGTGCTTGCGCGACCCGATCTTGGCGTTTGGCGAGACGCTACAGAAGCACGTGAAGGACACGACAGTGGTGCTTGAGAGAAACGGCGTGCACGAAGATGTGTTGAGAGATTTTGGAGTAGGGCAGGGCGAGGCAAGCGAGGCTTATAAGCTGGACATTGAATGGCTTTCTGAGGCGTTCAAGGGCCGGCGCTGAAGCCCATGGTTTGTTCGCTCACTCCGCTTTCTCACTTGGGCGTGTGAGTCGATATTGCGCCACGACTTAAAAAATCTAGAATCTAGCACACGATCTAGAAACTGTAGCGCTGTTCTCGACATTTGTTCTGCCTGAGCCATTTCCAGTGAAATCATGGCCGCCTCCAGATTTCTGTTTGATACTGATTTCGGGAGCAACGGCGTGGATCTTGTAGCGGAACCAGGTAGGAGAGACCCCCGAATACTGCCTGGATCTGACGTTCATGCACGTGCTCCTGCGCTGAGGGTATGGGTTTGTGGACGAGTGGAAAGTGCGGATCGGCAGGCGCGTGAAGGGAGTTGAGTTGGATTGGTCTTTGGGCACCGCGCTCGCGATGGTGGGAGGGAAATCGAAGTGTGAGGCGTAGATGATGCCATGTACAGCGGTCGATGTCTCGGTGTCGTGGTTCTCCGTACAGTTTTGTCAAAATCCAACCAATCGTTGCTGGCGGCGGATGATCATGATCACGCAAAAAATCACAGTTTTTTTCTTCACCCATGGCCTATGATCAGATATCCACACAGTCTACCAACCACCCAAACAAGTTGCAGGACAAGTGGGCGTTCGGAAGTATTTTAACACGTGACTGCGCAAAACCTCGCACGTGCCATTCGCCCGCTTTCCTCTCACCTTCGGGAGCCTGACTTTTTTCCGGTGCACTGCAACAAGGCGAGTTTGTTTGATGGCGATGAGGACGGATGTCGCTCAGAGCCATGCCGCTCGTCGTAATCCCTTGCTCTCCTCCCTGATGCCTACACGCACTCATCCTGGGCACTCCCGATCCTCAATACCTCTCGATCGTCGCCTCGCGGCGCTGTTCGCGTCGACTGTCTCTGCGCAAGGCGTCCTACGCCCTGCAAACCGCAACGCCCGTGCTACGACAAGAACCCGCGCAGCGCGCCGCCCACATTCTGCACGTCAAGCCTGCCAAAAAAAATACAAAGCCAGATCAGAAGAAGCAGGAGCAAGGCCCCCCGTCGAAGCCCCCGCGGGCGCCACAAACGAGCCCAGACTCACAAGAACGTGTCGTGCCCCCACACGCCGCCGAGCTCGTAGTAGCTCACGCGCTCGTTGCCCGCCATGCGCAGCGCGTCCGCGACCTCGCGCTGCTGCTCCACGGGGAACAAAATGTCGCTCTGCACGCCGAGCACCAGCACCGGCGTGTGCGCCAGCGGGCGCAGGCCCGCGGCCAGGTCCGGCAGGTACGCGGGCGGGTTCGACGGCGGCGGGTGCGACTTGGAGTGCGACGTCCTATGCGGCAGCGCCGCGGGCGGCGCGCGGCCCGACGGCGGCGCAGGCGTGATCTTGAGCGCCTCGAGCGCGGGGCGCGTGAGGTCGAAGAGGTCCATCGCCTTGGAGATGTAGATGAGCGAGTTGGCGTCGTACTTGAGGCAGAACTGCTCGCCCTGGTGGTCGAGGTACGTCTCGATGAGGAAGTCGGGGCAGAGGGCCGGCGCGCGCGGGAGCGATGGGTCCGCGGTGAGTTCGACCTCTGGTCGCTGCGGCTTGAGCTGCCGCCCGAAGCGGATGTCCCATTCGGGCCCGGAGCGGTACGTGATGGTGGCGATTTCTATGTTCGGCGCGGCGCAGGGTCAGCGACGGAGAGCTTTGAATATATATAGAGAGAGAGGAATGACTTACGACGCGCGAGCTTCAGGCCGGTGTGCGGCGGCAGCCCATCGTAATAGAACCCGTTGTTCCAATTCGGATCCGCCATGAGGACTGCAGGACAGCGTCAGCTCGGGAAGAACGCCGCGGAGAGGGGGCTACAGACCGCTCCGTTGCGCATATCGCATCGCTACGCTCCCGGGGCTGCTCCGCGCCGTGCCGCTGATGCTGACGACCTTGCCCACCCGCTCGGGGAACAGCCATCCCGCGGCGAGGCTCTGCATCGCGCCCATCGAGGAGCCGACGCTCGCGTAGAGCTTGTCCACGCCGAGGTGGTCGAGGAGGCAGAACTGCGCGCGCACCATGTCGAATATCGACACGACGGGGAAGCGCGTCGCGTAGGGGTCCCCGGTGGCCGGGTCGATCGAGGACGGGCCCGTGGTACCGTAGCACCCGCCGAGCACGTTCGTGCAGACGACGAAGAACTGGTTCGTGTCGATGGCGCGCCCGGGGCCGATGAATTTCTCCCACCAGCCCTCGGCGGGGTTCGCGGCGGTGGAGGCGGCGTGCGAGGAGGCGGAGAGGCCGGTGTGCAGGAGGACGACGTTGTCGCGGCTGGGGGAGAGGGTGCCCCATGTTTCGTATGCGACGGTGAACTCTGGCAGGGGGGCAGCGTATGTGAGGGGCATGGGCGTGCGATGGTGGTATGTTTTGTACGACTGGGGCGCGGGGCGCGCGTAGGGTGGTTCGGGGCCTGAGGAGGAGGGGTTGGAGGAGGTGGAGGCGAGGGAGGAGAGGATGCGGGACTGGCGTGCGGCGTGCTGCTCGACGCAGGGAAAAACGGGGCGTTCTGGCGAGCGTGAACGTGTGGAAAACGAAGAGGAGGGGCGCGTCGTCTGCACTCGTGGAGACCGCGAAGACGATCGGGCGAGGCGAGACGCGAAACCAGCAGGTTTGAGGGGGATCCTGGAGGTCATGGTCGCTTCGAGGAGAACAGCAGGCGCAAATGAATATATTCGGTGCTGCTTAAATTAGACCGGCCGAGGACCCACAGACCCCTTTTCACCGAGTCGGTATTAATTTTAAGATCTGGACGTTTACGGGATTGCGAACGGAGATCGTCGAGCTGTAGAGGGGTGGCGGTGTGTATGCGGTGCTGGAGCGGTGCTCTTTGTACGACGGCCGACGAGACGACATTGTGCCCGCAGACTGCTGACTTACCCGGGCGCGGTCCATGGCGCAATAGCGCAATATGTCGAAACCATGGCGCATTCCCTGCACGTGATCCGGCGGGGAACGCGTCAGTGGCGGCCTTCGCGTCAGTCAGCAGCGAGCGTCCCCGCGCGAGGAAGGGAACGCAGGATGGAGATCCTGGCGACTGTCGTGGCTCGAGACGGGGTCGTAGCGCCTTGCTTTACATAACAGACAGCCCGGTGTATGTGCGGCTGTGCGGCGGATCTACTGCCTGCCATCCAGTTGCTCACTTGTTCACTACATCATTCCACCGACTATATTCAGGACTATTCACGCTGCCTCCACAAGCACAACAGAGTGGAGTCGACAGCATGTCGCTTGTGCCAAGCCGTCGCCAGCCAAACACGATCGCATTCCCTGTAGAACCCTCATCCCACAGGCGGTATCCACTGCGTGCTCTTCAATTAGCCGAGTATATGCGCCCCCACACGTAAAGCGAGCAAACTCCCTCCGCGCTCTACCTCCGCCGGCTCAGCGACGGCGGGGCCCCCAGGGCCGACGAAAGCGTCGCCTTGCGCGCCGGCGGCGGGCTCAGCTGGAAATCGGGCGTCAGCCGCGCGCGCACCGCGGCGTCCGGGTGGTCGTACGACGCCGAGCGCGAGGGCGTGCGCGGGAGGTTGTTGAGCGTCTGCGTCGGGGACGCGGGCGACGGGATGGGCGACGACGCGCGGCGGACAGGGGTGTGCGGCGCGATGAGGCCCTCCGAGGCGCGCCGGTGCGCTCGGGGCCGGAGGCGCGGGAGGTAGTCGAGCGGGAGCGCGTCGATGAGGGAGCGCAGGAGCGGCGTGCGCGTCGGCGGCGTCGGCTGGCCGGGCGTCGTCGGCGAGTTCAGGACGTCTGTCTCGGCGCGGGGCGGTCAGCGGGGCATCGTGAACATCGCAGGCAGAGCGCGACTTGCCTGAGGCGGTTGGAAGCGCGTTGTCGTTCGCGCTCAGGCTCAGGAAGAGGAACAGGGGCGCGAGCCAGACGCATATCCCGAAGAAGGTGGCCATGTCCCCGAAGCTCGGGACGCCGGCGGGCGCGGGCTTCGGCCCGCGGTAGGCCCTGCTCGCGCGCAGCCGCGTGTCGTTCGTGAGCTGCGCGAAGTGGAAGAACCAGATGAAGTGGTCGACGATGACGAGCGCGCAGGACGCGACGAAGGACGGGGAGGTGAGCGAGATGAGCGGCCACGTGCGCGAGAAGTTCTGCAGGTACACGACGTGGCAGAAGATGGAGAAGAGCACTTTGGGCAGCGGGAGCGAGTCCGTCCAATACAGGAGGACGTGCAGTGCGATGATGGCCTTGCGGAAGACGGTCATGTTGGGACAAAATGTGTGGGGCCGAAGACGCTCACGTATATTCCCCTCGTGCCAATCAGCTTTGCGTTTCTTGAATGCTCCTCTATGACCTCTGAGAGCCACAAGAGCCCGCTGGCTGCCCGACACGTCAGTCTGGGGCGATGGAGGCACACGAGAACGTCATACCAAGAGACAGCGTGATGAAAATGAAAGCTACGACAGCCGCCGCATAGCTGAGGTTTCAGGGAAGTAAGGATATTATACAGGGAGGTTGTCTGCACACGGACCTGAGGAGATGCAAGAGGGCCATGGCGTGCTGGACGAGATGGTGACCACGGTAGCGCTCATCGTAGCCGACGACGAGCGGCAAAGCGCGTCACTTAATTAACGGGATCACGTGGCAGATAGACCCGCCGCTCTCCACGTGGCCCTCCTCCGCCCTCGCCACACCCAGCTGCGCTTTCGACGAACCCGACATCCTCTGCACCGATGAGCAACCTAGAAAGTAAGTCCCCACGCATGCGCGCACACTGCAGGCTTGCACGCTGACCGGCCTCAGAGACCCTCTTCCAGCTCAAAGTAACCTCCCACCGGGTCTGAGCGTGCCGCGATACGAGCATTGACTGTGCCTCCACCTGACAGTTCACAGCGAAGACGCTGAATCGCCAGGCAAAGAAAGCGCAGAAAGACGAGAACGCGGAGAAATCGCGCCTCAAGAAGGTGCGGCCGGTCTCCTCTCCGTCTCCGTCTCTGTCTCTGTCTCGCGTGCTCGCGTTCTCGGTCTCTCGCATGCGGGCTGACCCCGCGCTGCGCAGGCGCTCCAGCAGGGCAACAACGACGGCGCGCGGATATACGCCTCGAACGCGATCCGGAAGAAGAGCGAGTCCCTGAACCTCCTGCGCCTCGCGAGCCGCATCGACGCGGTCGCGAGCCGCGTGGAGACCGCCGTCACGATGCGCCAGGTGACGGGCAACATGACGAGCGTCGTGAAGGGCATGGACAAGGCGATGGAGAGCATGAACCTCGAGCGCGTGCGTCCCCTCTCCCTCCCACCCATTCACCCGCCTACCCCCGCCCGCCAGATCTCCCTCGTCATGGACAAGTTCGAGAGCCAGTTCGCGGACCTGGACGTGCAGACGTCGTACATGGAGGACGCGATGGGCGCCACGACCGCCGTCTCGACGCCGCAGGACCAGGTGGACACGCTCCTGCGGCAGACGGCCGAGGAGGCGAACATCGAGCTCCAGCACGATCTCGCGGCCAAGGACCTCGCGAGCGTGCCCGACCTCGCGCCCGGCGACAAGGTGCGCGAGGAGGACGTGAACCTCGCGGATCGCCTGCGCGCGCTGCGCCCGGCGACGTAGCGGCCTGTGCGGGGATAACAAGCGCGCTGACGACTCGGCGGGCGTCGCCCGTGGACGGTTTCTGTAGCACCCGGATGCACTTCTGTAAAAGTAGCGTGTACTGTATCATCTCCCTCGCTTTCGTTTTGAATTGTCGAGCTTCGACCCTGCTGCACTGCGAGATTTCGTATCAATCCATTCCGGGCGTTGCTTCAACTGGATCATCAGAGACGCGGATCTACGACGTGGATCAAGGAAGGATTGGGATTGTGCGACCGGCAACGGTGCACTGCGATCTACCTACTCGTAATACCATGGAGAATGAATGCCTCCGTATGCGTACAAACTAGGGTATGTGACAGTTATACGTGAAAAGGCAAGGAACGTCGTATCGAGGTGGTGAGAAAAAAAATCATGGTAAATCATGGTATGAACCAGGCGTATGCAGGTTAGTGAAGGTGGCGTTGCGATAATAAAAGACGACATGTGTATGGTAGAAAGGTAGCCCGGGAATCGAATCGTGGAGGAGATCAGTAGGTAAGTACGTGGGTCAGAAACAAAACAAAGCAAAAAAATGGAGCACGTTCCGCATCGTGAGAACCCAGCAGGAAAAATGAGACGGAGAGACAGATGAGGCGGAGATATCGGTAATTATAGGAGAACATGTGGGGGATCCAAAAATCGACAGCGAGAGGATTGGAATAATGATGCAAAAATTGAATAACTTGAGGCGCGGAGATGCTGGAAACGGGCATGATGATATGGCGGACGTGGGATGCTATGCAAAAAGAAGGAGAACAGAAGACGAGGGAGGAGGGTTGGAGAAGCGGACGAAACACGCTCGAAGAAGAAGAGCATCAAAACTCGTTCTCCCTGACGATCCGCAAGAGGTCGTCGAGAAGCTCGCGCTTCTCCCACTCCAGGAGGTGGGAAGAAGAGGAAGCGTCCAACAGCCTCTTGACGCGCACTAGGAGCCCGGTGGGACCCTCGAGAGGGATCAAGTCCGCGTCGTACCGTCGCACGTCTATAAGCAGGCGTCAGCATGGCGGCCCACGACCCACGATAAATGAGAGGCGTCCGCCGTGCGCTCACATTTTTTGAAAGCCTCGAACCCAGTCTCTCCGAGCACGACTCTAAACCTCCCCGTCGTCTCCTTGTCCTTCTTCCCCCTCCGAGACTCGGGAGAGCGCGCGGGCCTCTCCCTCTCCCGCGTCCAGTCGCGCGCACGCTCCCTCCCATGCTCTCCATCGTGCACCCGCCTCGCCTCCTCGGACGCCCGCACCCTCACCCTGTGCACCTCCATCTCCCGCCCCCGCTGCAGATCGCTCTCCTTGATCTTCTCCCCGCCTCTCTCGCCGCCCGGCCACTCCCTCACGCGGATCTTCGACGGCGCCCACGCAAGCCCGAGCCCGAGCTCGATCGAGCGCCGCTCCCACCGCCCCTCCACCGCCTTGCTCTCCTTCCTGCGCTCCCTCTCCTTCTCCCCCTTCGACCTGAGCACCATCGCCCGCCCCTCGCTCACCGGCGACCCGCGCCCGCTCACCGCAGACTCGAACTCAAACGGCGGGTGCATCCCCGCCTGGACCCACCCCGCCCGCGCGCGCCGGCCCCACGAGCCGTTCCCGACGCCGCCCGTGTGGTTCGACGCCTGCGTCGTGCCCGTCGCCGCCGTCGACTGCGAGTTGCCAGACGCCCCCGTCGAGTGCGGCACGAGCGGCGACTGCGGCGGGTGCGCCCGCGCCGAATACCCGTGCGACGTCGAGTACCCGTGCACCGTCGTCTGCGCGTGGGCCTTGCCTGCATGCCCACGCCCCGACGACGGCGGCGCCCGCGCGCGTGCGCGTGCGCATGGTGATGGTGCGCCTGCGCAGAGGGCGCGACGGGCGGGCGCCGAGCGCGCGCGGCGCCGCCGTGGCTGACGCTGCGCTGCATCGCCATCGGCACCGGCGCGCCCGTGCCCGCGCCCGCGGGGCGCTCAAAGTCGAAGCTCCCGTGCGCGCGGGGCGGCGGGTTCGTCTCGTCGCGCGAGCGGGTGCGCGCGCGGAGGATGGGGACGCTGACGATGGGCCTGTCGCGCGCGCGTTTCGACTTGACGCCGAACATGCGCAGCAGCGGCGAGCAGCGGCCCTCGCTGTCGTCGTCGAGGGGCGGGGCGCGCGGGGCGGTGGGCGTGGTGGGGACGGACATGGCGTGGGCCGGTGCTCGCCGCGGCTGGGGGGCGAAGAGGGCGGTTTGCGCGGAGGAGCTGTGTGCCGAGTCGTCGGGCAGGCGTGCGGGAGCTGTGCGGGGGTCAGCATGGAGCGGCGGCGGGGGAAGAGGGGACGCGGAGCGCGCACCAGAGAAAAGTCGGGGGGTGAACCACTGTTCGAGCTTTGTCTTGTCCTTCGCGCGATCCGGGACCTGCCGACCGCGTCGTGGGCTCTGGGGCGGAGAGGTCAAGTCGTCCTGCTTGGGGGTGGGTGGGCGCGAGCGGCCGCGAAATGAAATGCCGAAGAGAGTGGGCGGTTTCTTCTTCTGGGGTGGGGGGACGGGGGGCGGAGGCATGCGAGGGTCGTAGTGAGCTGTTGGGTGGGGGAGCTCGGCTATCGGAGGAGGCCTGATCCGCGGGGTCTGCGCACGGACGGCGGACTGGGTGATCGTTCTGTCGGTGGCGCTGGTGTTGGCCGAGAGAGGGCGCGAGGGCGAGCGGGTGGCGGGTCGCGAGGCACTGGGTGCAGGGTTCGAGGAAGAGCTCTGCTGCGGGTGCGGTGGGGGCCGAGATGGGGACGGATCGTTGGAGACAGCGCGGGCGGACGCGCTTTTGGAGCGAGAACGCGAGCGGGAAGAACGAGAAAGGAACTCGTAGATCTCAAAAGAAGGAAAGGGAAGGTCAGCTGGCGGCGACGTGCGGGGCAGGCCCGCGTGGGACGCACCTTTGTTTTGGTGCTTGACCGTTCTGCTTTCGACATGTCTGAGCGATCCAACGTGACGCCGAAGTCGAGGTCGAGGTGGTCTACACCGGTGGCGAGGACTCTTTCATAGCCTGGCGAGACGAGAGGCGCAGCGCGGGGCGAGTCCTGCGGGGCACGCACATACGGTCGGACTTGGACGAGGAGCAGAGGGCGAGGGAGGAGACGCACCTGGCTTGTCGAGTGGGATGTGCTCTGCGATCGCACCAGTTGGCCAAACTGAAAAGAGCACCGCCAACACGTGTTAGGCACGAGAGAAAGATGATGAATGCAGGTATCCGTCTACTACACACATCCTCCGTTATTCTATATCCGGCACTCTCTAGCGCGCTCAGCGTCGCCCGGCGCTCTGCCTTGCAAGTCACGGACGGCTCGGCGAGCGACGTGTCGGCGGTGGAGGACGGGGTCAGGGACGATTGCGAGGTGGTGGACATCCGAGGCGTTCTGGCCAACGACGAAACAACGAGCTGATGTTGATGTTGAAGTTGATCAAGGCCAGTCTCTCTCACGGCCCGCGACATTCAACCTCCAACACGTGGGCCATCCCACTTGTCTTTCTTGTCCACAATCTCCTCCACGCCTCTCTGAACGATCGCATACTGGTGCGAGTGTGTTTCCTGACGCACATAACGCGGCCGTCGCAACTGGCGGGGAAGCACGCTGCTACGGCAAGGCACACCGCGTACCGAAATTCCCACTTGTCTCACGACCATTGGCTCATGCAGCATTTCATCCACCCTGCTTTGCTCCCGTATTTCGATATCCATCGCCCGAAACACGCATCGACCGTGGACGTTGGATTCCGAAGTGAATTTATGCATGTTTCCCATTCAGTGGCCACAACATGCTCCTTCCACAGACAGAAGCTGTAAAAGCTCTCCCCCCTCGAACGAATCAACAATGCCTCAGAAGGTTACGCAACATCATCTAGCTCTGGCGGATGCTCGTCGTCACTTTGAGTCCGTAGGTTGTCCTTCGTCCGCCTCCCACCGCGACTACAATTGTGCGACGTCATAGCCTTGGCGCCATGGCCATGAGCGTGCGGTTGTGCCACACAACAGAGCTTTACCACAGGTTTCCTTGTTGGACATGATCCTGTCCAGCGCGATAGACAGACTGCACGCCAATCTCGAGCCGTGTGTAGCGAGGCATTTAGCTGAGATGTGGCCTCAGACAGTAGTCGGGACGATATATATATGCTCGCATCATATGCGGCGTGGCCATGGCACAGAACGTCAGAGAACGTCTTGGTTGGTGCTCGAGAGCAGAAAGTTTGTACCACGTGGAGGATGGACGGCTTCGAGCAAAGAGTACATGGATGCCACAGCCTGAGCAGGAGAGATTTGATCATTCGACGTTGTCTACTTGTCAGACTTCAGTGCCAGCGTTGGTGAAGCACCGGTGCAATGAGAGAAGAGGGCAAGAGAGATGGACAATTGGTCGATCGTGGTCGTGGGCCAGGTAAACGAAGCGGTCCGGGACCCCGCCTGTGCGCAACCACAGGCGATAAGCACCGTGAGCATGCGGTGCGTGCCATTAGCTGGCGCCTGGCGCGTCCACCGACGCTGCTCTTTCTGCCGGCCACTCTCGACGTTGGAATGAACGTCCTCAAAGCGCGTCAGTTTGCTCTCGCCCCAAACGCCGTACGCATCCCGAGCATGCAGTCCTTGCAGCACCGCGCTCACCCACCTACTTAGTCTTTTCAAACTAGGAGGCTCCACCGCGCTAGATATGGCCCTGTCGCGGTGCACGCAGCCAAGGGCGCGCCTGCGCCAGAACGGCGAGAAGAGTAGCTGTCCCCCTCCCGTCGCTTCACAAGATAAGACCGTGCCCGCTGACGCGCGCTGCCCAGGTTCTCAGTGATCAACCCCGCGACAGGACAAGACCTATGCACGTACGTCGCGCGCCATCACCTGCTGCTCCATCCGTCTGGCCACCGCTCACCCCGCCCCGCAGCGTCGAGGCCGCCTCCACGGCCGACGTGCACCAGACCGTCCAGGACGCGCACGCCGCCTTCCAGTCCGGCGTCTGGTCCCGCGCCCCCGCACAGCACCGCTCGACCGTGCTCGCGCGCCTCGCGCGCGCGCTCGAGGCGCGCATCCCGGAGTCGCGCGGAGAGATCGAGACGCTGCAGACGGGCCGCGCGATCAGGGAGATGCGCGCGCAGCTGGGGAGGCTCCCGGAATGGCTGTGAGTTCTATCTCTTCGCCCGGTCTCAGCCTCTGCCAGAAATAACGATTTCGGGCCAGGGATTACTATGCCGCGCTGTTGCGGACACACCAAGCGTATGTCGCGCCCACGCACGGCCAGCTCCTCAATTATGTCGAACGGGTTCCTCTAGGGGTCGTCGCGCAAATCACGGTGCGTTGTTGAATGTTGTGCGGTCGTGGATGCCCTCGTTGAATCACGCTATGATACAAGCCATTCAACCACCCTCTCTTGATTGCCGTGAAGAAGATCGCGCCTGCTCTCGCCGCTGGCAACAGCGTCATCGTCAAGCCCTCGGAGGTAACACTCGAGACTTTTCTTTTCTTTTTTTCACATTATATACAACAAGTCTGATTGGATCTTGATCGGGCTCGTAGCTGGCCCCGATCACCGTTCTGGAATTCGCAGAGATGGCTCAAGAGGTGGGAGGTTCGTCGCACCTCGGCTTTCTTTCGACGTCCCGAGCGTTGACCGTGTGCGACCAGTGCCTGCCGGCGTTCTTTCGGTTCTTCCTGGGTACGGCAGGACGACGGGCAAGGACCTCGTCTCCCACCCGCTCGTGCGGAAGGTGGACATCACTGTGAGCAGTCTGTTCGGTCGTGCACATGTCGGCTTTTGATATGATCTTTTGTGTGTGCACAGGCGGGGACGTCGACAGGCCGTGTTCTGGGCGCCATCGTCGGAGCCAACTTGGCCTCATACACGGCCGAGTTGGGTGGAAAGGTACGGAGTCCGTATATTTTCACAGGCCAGACGAACTGATCGTTTGTTCTAAAGGCGCCGATCGTTATCTTCAACGACGCGGACGTGGAATCTGCCGTGAACGGCGCAGCGTTTGCTTCGTTCGTCGCCTCAGGTCAGACGTGCGTCTCCGGCACGCGTCTCATCGTGCAATCCGAGGTGTACGATCTATTCATGGGTCGGTTCCTCGAGAAGGTACAAAGCATCACCAAGCGGATGGGCGACCGTAAGTGGCGCGGCTCCACGTACTCTAGCTATCTGCGCGGCGCTAATCGTGATTCCAGCGATGAACCCAAGTTCGACGATGGGAACCGTGATCTCGGCTCACCACCTCAAGCGCATAGACGCGATGGTCAAGGCGCGCAGCTCTGGCGTGCTCCACGCCGGCGGAGAACCGATGACGGGCGCGTCCGCGCTGGATGGATTCCAGTTCTCGAGCGGCAGCTTCTACCCCCCAACGGTCATCGCCGACGTCTCGACCTCCGACGAAATATGGACAGAGGAGATATTCGGCCCCGTCGTCGTCGTGAAGCGCTTCCAGGTGAGGACGGATTGTCTGCTGGGTTCAGTCGATCCCCGTCGCCGCGTCAGTCGTGCTTACGCGCTGTTTTGTGTTTGCATTTGCGTTTGCGTTTGCGTTTGCGTTTGCGTTTGCGTTTGCGTTTGCGTTTGCGTTTTATTTCCATGGGGCTGGGGTGCAGGGTGAGCAGGACGGCGTTGCGCTGGCGAACGACTGCAAATACGGGCTTGGAGCGGGCATCTGGACTTCTGATCTGTCGCGGGCGCACCGCGTCGCTGCACAGCTAGAATCGGGCCTCGTGTGGGTCAACACGCACCATCGCAACGACCCCAGTTCACCCTGGTGAGCTCGTCCCTGCGTTGTTGTGCTCTGAGACCGTGTGATTGATGATATCTTGTGTAGGGGCGGCATGAAGGAGAGCGGGATCGGGAGGGAAAACGGGCTGGAGGCTCTCGAAGCTTGTGAGCAGACACAAAATCTATCTCGGATAGTCGCTCACTCATCGCGGCGGACGCGTTTTTTTATTTATAAACAGATTCCCAGAGCAAGTCGACGATCGTCAACATCTCCACAGCGGAAGAGAGCAGGAAGAGGGACGACTGGTTCGCTGAGGGCGCTGCTGTGGCGAAGCGCTACGGCTGATTTCTTCTGAGCGCCCACGCTCGCCCACGCCCACGCCGTCCGTTTGTAGCGGACCGCTTTGTATGTGATCGCGTCGCGTGAGCTTGCCGCGGCGCCACCACGAACGTCCGTGACGATCAGCACCACACAAAGTCCGAGCGTGCGCAGGCTGGCTGGCCCCTCGCCAATGCGGTCGACACGCTTGCCTCCTGCGGCCTCTGACGTCGTGCATTTGTAAGTCGCTGACTGTTGGAGATAGCTTCAGGGCCAGTCAGTTTTCGCGATGAGTTTTCGGCGCCTTGCGTCGACAGCTTCTGAGAGCTGTTATCTGTGTCAGAGAACGTGTCGTTGGACACGATGTCAGATGTGGTCCATGACCTGCCCATCCATGCGCTGCCACGGCCGTGCAAGTCGCATTCTTTTTCACTCGCTTCCGTAGGGGTTCGTGCACGACCATCAATTGTCCGCCTATTAGGACTCGGGCTGAGCGGATACATCGGGTATGAAGCGTCTGGGACTGTTCGTGGATGATCCGCCCACGGGGTGGTGTCCAAATTTGATCCCCGTTGATGGGACTCACATCGTCAGCGTTCGCACGCAAGCGACGATCAACCAAACTCGAGAGCGCCCACATATATCTTGTGCGCATGCTTGTAGCGGCAGAACCCTTCTGCCATCGGCCTTCCAGTTCGTTCTGCTCGCCGGACCCGTTTGCGAGATGCTGTCGTACTTTTCTATCCTTGCCTTTTCATGCTTAATTCGACGCGGTGGAGCTCAGGTCGATGCTGCCTCGTTGAGCACCGTGAAAACAGCATTTGAGACATCCAAAGTGGTCCCAGATGTCATTCCTAGCTTTGATCCCACAGCGATCCTGGACGTCGTGTTTGTTGATCCGTTCACCAATAACACAGTTCACGTTACCCCCGGAATCGAATTGACTGCGAACCGGGAGTTCCGAATTCTCATGCCTGCTGTATCGCCGCGCGAGGCCGACGCTGTTGACAATTCACTCGTGCACAGAAACGGCGAACGAGCCCCAGTTTTTTGTGTCGTTCAGCGACAACTCCGTGGCAGAGCAGACATTCGTTCTGGCAATGGTTGATCCCGACGCCCCGACGCCCCAAAATCGATCCCTTTCGCAAATCCGCCATTTCCTCGCGGGTGACATCAAAGTCACCGGTGGCTCGTCCAACCACTCGCAACTGGTAAACGCCAGCGTGCCTTTGACGGCGTACCTAAACCCCTCGCCGCCTGCCGGCTCTGACGCCCACCGGTACGCACGATCTCAGATTATCTACGCGATAGGAGCTAGGCAGAGATCCATCATTCATCTATCATTCATGCTTGCTTACATAGGTACACGATCCTCCTGTTCCCTCAGCCGGACAATTTTGACCACACCGCTCTCAACTTCGTCAACTCGTCCGTTGACGCGTCGAGACTGAGCTTCGACTTGACCACGTTTGCGAGCGGTGTAGGCATGGGCAGCCCCTTGGCCGGCACGTTCTTCTTGACAAAGGGGCCATCTGCTGACTCAACGACGAGCGGTACAGCTGCGGCTTCAAACCCCGCGTCTGCGGTCGCACCGTCGGCTTCTGGCGGCACAGGAATTGCGAACGGAGCGGCGGCCAGTCGAGATTTCAATGGCGCTGCGTTGGCGGTAGCAGTCGTTTTGGGCATCCTGTCTATTATTGCGTTTCATTAGAGCCGAGAACTTCATTTTTATCGCCCTTTACGCACCACGTTCGTTCACACACCTTTCTGATCGGGGATCCTCCGGTGGTTCTCCCTGTCCCTAACGTCTCAACCGACTATCCCCTTCCGCATACATGAGGGCATTTCGTTCTCGACTGCTGTCACTACTAGACAGCAGGATGCACGGAAACGTAGCTGAGACAAGTGTTTGTTGAACGCTGAAGACGGAGTTTTTGTTCTGGACCTAGCGTGTTTAGGGGCTGGTTTGGAATGGACAGCCTGCATTCCACAATCCCCGGCCCTCGCCTTCAACGGTGTCCACATTCCCGCTTTGTCAGTCTTCTCGGTCGGTCACAGGCTTTCGTCATGTTATGTTATTAGGCAAAGGCATAACACAAAGGATAAATTGGAAGGCCACATCTCCAAGGAGACCTGTCACAAGCGATGGGTGAGGCCTTTGGAGAGTCGCCGCAGAATGGAACGAGCATCGCGATTCACGGTCCCATGGAGAAAAACGTTTATCATCGCTCACCGATCGCTTCCATCGGATATTCTGCGAACAGGACGCTGTCCTCGTGTATGCAGTGGGCCCTCAAGGATGGAGCTTACCTTATCGTCTGAAGTCCATAAAATCAGATACGATGAGGGAGACAGAGAGGCCACACCGAAATGTCCTTAATCCGCGTACCATTCCTTATCTCTACAGCAGTTGGAGCATGGCTCTCTCTGACGCCTCCGAATCCGCCACCGTCCCCAGATGAACTGGTGAAGAAGACAGGCATGGAGAAGGTGTTTGGAAAATTTGTACGGATTCACGCGTTAGCGTGGAAGGTCAGTCGCCTATGAAGATATGTGTCCGCATAAAATTCGACAGCGCTCACCGTGCGCTGACAGACATCCGTGTTGATGAGCATATTCATCGACTTGGGACTCGTCCTCGGGGATTACGATGTCTCGGTGTATGGGCGACGCCTTGCGCCTGCGAGTGACTGGAGCAGGGGTTTCGCACCATCTTTCCTATTCGCATGCTCGATGCTGTGGCTCAGCGGCTGGCTCCGTCTCTGGTGCTACCGCACGTTGGGCCGTATGTTCACATACGAGGTCACACTGCGAGACGGGCATGTCCTCGTCACATGGGGCCCGTACGCCTACGTACGACACCCGAGCTATACGGGAGTCGTGTTTGGTGTCCTCGGCACTCTACTGCTGCACTTTGGGCCTGGGTCGTGGTTTTATGACGGCGGATGGCTGGAAACACGTGGGGGATTAGCATATGCGGGTTTTTGGGTGGGTATGGAGGCATATGTGCTGATGTGCATCATGACGAGGGTTCCGAAGGAGGACGGGCTGCTGAAGAGCCAATTCAAAGACGAGTGGAGTGCGTGGGCTGCGAAGGTGCCATACAGAGTAGTTCCTGGAATTTATTAATGTTGCGTTAGTAACTTACTACTTACACCTTACGTTCCAAGACGTATGACTGTTCTTAACCTGAACGTCCTCAGATGTCAACATGATATGTGTATAAAGATATTTGCTCACTACATAGATCACATAAATTGAGGCATTGACGACATAGCTCGACATAGTCCAATTTAGAGGCATGTCGTGGGCAAAGCTGCTGAGGAAAAGTAAAGGATTCTCAGCACGTGATGGAGAACGCGTAGCGCGTCAAACTCGATAAGTTCATTGACAATCGATCTGAGGCTTGACGCGTCAAACCTCAGATCGATCGTCAATGAACCTATCGAGTCGTTCAAAAACCTTCACTCTTGAAATTGTCGCGGGGGAGTAAGGCAGGGCATTATGGTGAAATTGATAGAGACGATATCTAATGTACAAAATATTGCTACAGCATACTCGCAGATTTCAGGGAAGATTGAATCATGTACATGGTAAGTTTTCGAAATCAGCATCGAAACAAACAGTCAGCGCTGCCCTTTAAAGGTATCAGAAAGCCACTCGATATCCAATTTGTAGTTTTCGCTCTCCACGCCTTGTCCAGCTGAGAAATCCCTCAGAACATCCTCATGCACAGCATTCTTTTCGACCACAGTTGTCGTGTCCTTCACATGCTTCTTCAGCGTCTCTCCAAATGTCACGATCGCGTCACGCAGGCATTCCACCTGTCCGGCTGTGTTCAGAATGCGCAGGAAGACCTTGTCCAGGCCCGTCCACCACGATTCGTCGGCTGTAATGGCTTCTATATAGTTGCGCGTCTCGGGAGTGACACCTGTCTGTGCATGCATCGCAAGAAAGTTGAGAGCTGAAGCGCTAGTGGTGTCCAATTTATCGTTTTCGGCAAACGACGGCGACGAGTCGTCGAAGGTAACCCAAGGTGACATCAGAAATGCGCCACCAAAGGGGCCGGATGTTGGGGGTGCAGGCGTGTCTGGGAGGGGGTGCAGAATGTGGGCGGCAATTTGAAGGACAAGATTCCCGCCAGCAGAGTCACCGCCTAGGATGATATTTTTAGTGTCGACACCCTTAGAAATGAGATGCGAGATGGCAGCATTGGCTTGGCGAAGCTGCGTGGGGAATGGAGAATCAGGCGTGAGAGCTACAACACGGGAACGTTAGACGAAACAGCGGAATGGAGACGGGAGCTTACAGTATTCGAGTGCAATAACCCCCACGCCTCCTGCATTCGCTTCGAGATCTCTCTGAACTTGGAGAAGAAAGTTGAGATGTTCATGGGGCTTCACGGGCAAGCTGAACCCTCCACCTATTGCGTGCATGGCACGTGAAGAGTTCAAAAAGGCAGGAAAGATTGGCAGGAATAGGATGCCTACCGTGAGCATACAGGAACACACGGTCAAAGCGACGAGGGCCAATCCAGTGCAACTTTGCTCCCTCACCAACCTCATCGGTCAGTACTTCCAGCTTCATCTGTCGTGCCCACTTCGCGTAGAGCTGCGTAGTACTTCCCATGAAATGTACAATCTGGCGAATATTCCACCCTGAACCCAGGAGAACCCGCATCGTAGAATCACTGGCAGCCCTCGCCCATGTGCGTTTTTTATTGGCTTTACCAAAAATCTTCACTCCAACGACAAGTGCTAAAGTGTACATTAGTCTCTGACATGCACCCATAAGGCGAGATCACTCACGGAAATAAGCGGCGCTTATGGCGACCGAAAGACGTTCTGTGAGTGAAAGGGGAGCAGGGTCATGTTGCGAGACACGAGACGCCATACTGTTTTGGATCCTCCTAGCGTCCCCGTCTCTCTTTTATATGCAAGCCCATCGGTCACATAGTAACCTTCCAAATATAACCAGGAGAAACCACGAGTAAATGGGAGAAGCCGGCTGGTTGTATATCAGTCTACTAACTAATGGAACACGAAGCGCAGAGAACACCCACCAACAGTGGTCAGCAGCACATATTTACCGCTTCTAATGCTGCATTTGCCCATGAGTTATCGACGGCGCCAGTTGGGGTAAATAAAACTTCCACGTTGCGAGCATCATGAGACCATGCATTCCAGATGCATTAGTGTAGCTTATCCGAGCTCGGATGGCTCAGTAGCCGTGATATTGCTCGGGTGAGTCGAGTGGAATCACTGTGAAGTCGGTAACCTTGTAAACTCGGATGCCATGGTCATCACCTGATCGTTGATCATGGATCACGAGGTAAGAAATAGTTGATCTCCGACGTCGCCTAATAGTAGGGATCATGCTCGAGCGAGACTTGCCAATAGCAGTTAGTTGGATTCGGACAAACATATGTGGGAGAACCAAGTGAGAACCACGCCACCCAGACATATCAAACGCTTGATAATGGGCGCCATATGCGATGATTTTACAGACTGCAAACGACGGATACTGGATTGAGAGTGGAAGGAGAGCAATCAGGCAAGAGCCGATCATAAGTCGGGTGAGCAAACTAACCATAAGATTAACGCTGCCTCTTGAACGTGTCGGCAAGCCATTCGATATCCAGCTTGTAAGCATCGCTCTTCCCACCCTGTCCAACCGCAAAGTCTCTCAGAACATCTAGGTGAACACCATTCTTCTCGAGCGTTATAGTCGTATCTTTCACATGCTTCTTCAGCGTCTCACCAAATGCCAAGATCGAGTCGCGCAGGCACTCCACCTCCCCAGCGGAGCAGATGATGCGTGGAAAGACCCTTTCCAAGCCTATCCACCAAGAGTCGTCTGCCGCGAAAGGTTCAAAATAGGCGCGAGTCTCCGGTGTAATCCCAAAACGGAATTGGTCTGCGAGAAGGTTGAAAAATTTGGTGTTGGGAGTATCGAGCTTGTCATTCTCGACGAACGATGGTGACGAGTCATCGAAAGTGATCCACGGCGAGATGAGAAGTGCCCCGCCCAAAGGACCAGATGTTGCAGGCGCAGGGAGGTCCGGAAGAGGATGCATGATGTGGGACGCGATTTGAAAGGCGATATTTCCGCCAGCGGAATCACCACCAAGGACAATGTTTGCAGGCATGGTGCCTTTTGAGATCAAATAGGAGATCGCGGCGTTGAATTGACGGAGCTGTGTCGGAAATTGAGCTCCCGGAGTCAAAGCTATGAGAGGATGTGTTAGCCTGCGACGCGAGTGTGAACGTGAGGACGAACAGTATTCAAATGCAATAACGCCGACATCTCCGACAGATGTCTGAAGATCCTTCTGGACCTTGTACAGGAAATTCAAGTGTTCAAGAGGGTTGATGGGCAAGCTGAATCCTCCGCCTATGCGTGAATTCAGGCTTTAGCGCATAGCAAATATTTAAAAGTGATGAAACTTGCCATGGAAATACAGAAAAACACGCTCATATTTCCGGAGACCAATCCAATGCAGCTTCGCACCCTCCCCAATCTCATCCGAAAGCACTTCTAGCTTCACCTGCCGTGCCCATTTCTCGTACAGCAGGGTCGTGCTGCCCATAAAATGGACCATCTGTCGCATATTCCAGCCCGCGCCTGCTACAAAGCGTAATAGCGAATCACCGAAGGCCCTCGCCCATGTGCGCTTCCTGTTGGCGATCCCAAAGAGCTTTGGGATGACAACAAAAGCTACGACGATGTGAAGCCTCGACGCTACGCGGACGAATTGAAATCACTCACGAAGACAAAGAAGATCCAGAACCATCGTGAAGTGTTCTAACAACGACAAAGTTGTCGTTGCATTTGCATTTTGGCTTTGTGGAGAATGAGACGACCGCATGGTTGGAATGTTGAACCTTACGGGCGCTGCCCTTTAATACGAGGCTTCGAACATATCCGTAGCAGATTTGCAAGCCAGGGAAGAAGGGATATGTGATTGCTCCACTGGGAATGCTGGCACAAAGAGGAGACGCTTGAAGAAAGTCAGCGGTCGATTGATCTGCATTGAAACATCCATGTCAGCCGATTGCAAAGCCATAGACGCTTCTATGACACCCACATAGTTACACCTCGAAAGAGGCTAAGACAGCGCCATTGATACTGAACCCTTCCGTAGTACGAGGATCAGATACCTTTGACATATACTCGGCGCTTCAATAACTTTGCTGAGCGAAAGAACAAAACGAACATGAAGTCGCTTGTGTATATGCTGAATCATTTGAATCGACGAGAAGCAAACCCCTCTGCGCAAGGTTGTGAAGGTGAGTCTAAGTTGCTGAGTGAACATGTCAACGATTGAACTGCAGCTGAATGGGGGAGGTACTAAAGACAGGCATGACCATCATGGAGCGCTCCGTCTGGGACAAGCACAGATCCCGATATTCTTGATTTTGTCCACTTCGGGGGAATGGACTGGACAGCGTGACATACACCTCTGCGTCATATACCAGATTGAAAGTATGAAGAGAGATGATGTTTCAGAAAGCAAAGCGAGCTAACAAACCCTACGATTTAGCGCCGGCCCTTGAACGTATCAGAAAGCCATTCAATATCCAACTTGTAAGCATCGCTCTTCTCGTCCTGCCCTACTCCAAAATCTCTCAAGACATCTTCATGCACCCCGTTTTTTTCGAGAACCACTGTCGTGCCCTTTACATGCTTCTTCAGCGTCTCGCCAAACGCCAAGATCGGGTCGCGCAAGCACTCGGCGCTTCCAGCGGTGCTGAGAATCCGAGGGAAGACCTTGTCTAAGTCCGTCCACCAAGAATCGTCGGCTGCGAAAGGTTCAAAGTATGCGCGGGTCTCTGGTGTGAATCCTGGACGAACAAGCTCTGCGAGAAAATTAAGGATTGCCCTGCTCGTGGTATCGAGTTTGTCATTTTCAGCGAATGACGGCGATGAGTCATCGAAGGTGACCCAGGGCGATATAAGAAGCGCGCCACCTAAAGGACCGGACGTTGCAGGCGCAGGGATGTTCGGAAGGGGATGCAAGATGTGGGACGCAAATTGCAAGGCTAAATTTCCACCTGCAGAATCGCCTCCAAGGACGATGTTCGCAGGTGCCGTGCCCTTGGAGATTAAATAAGAGATTGCAGCATTGACCTGACGAAGCTGCGTCGGGAACGGAGAGCCGGGAGTCAAAGCTGGATAATTGAAAGATGAGACCCGGATGAGGATGTAAACACAAAAACGAACAGTATTCAAAGGCAATGATGCCGACATCTCCTACAGATGTTTGGAGGTCCCTTTGGACTTTGTAAAGGAAGTTCAATTGTTCCTGTGGGTTAAGGGGTAAACTGAACCCGCCCCCTACGCGCACATCAGATTGCAGTGTTTATGCAGAAGGACATATACTCACCATGGAAATACAGAAAAACGCGCTCATATTTCCTGGAACCGACCCAATGGAGCTTCGCTCCCTCGCCGATCTCATCCGAGAGCACTTCCAACTTCGTTTGCCGTGCCCACTTCTCGTAGAGCGGGGTGGTGCTGCCCATGACAGACACCATCTGTCGTATGTTCCATCCTGCACCTACAAGCGTACGCATTGCAGAATCACTGAATGCTCTCGCCCATGTGCGCTCCTTGTTGGCCTTGCTAAACACCTTGGGTATGAGAGCAAACGCTGCAAACCTGTATTGAGGGTTTACACTCAACTATCGGGTAAAGCTGACTCACGAAAGTAAAGAACACTCAGAACCATCGAGAGTCGTTCGGAAAGCGTTAGGGCCATTGCAGCTCTCTGATCTTGCTGAGAGTGAGAGGGCATGATCATCAAAGCGTCGACGCTTCGTCGTCGTTGTCAGCTAGACCATTTATACCTGTTGTTCTAATCTAGAACGGCGATTCGGCCTCCTCCGAAGTTCACAGCTGCCAAAGCAGACACATGACGGCTATCGTTCAGCACTCAGCGCTGGGAAAATCGCGAAGCAAAGTTCGAAAGAAGTCAGCCACTGATTAATGCTTTCAGCCACCGACCTATACTGAGCACATCAACTGCCAATGTCATGATACACCAGCTTACGCTTAGATAAGTGGCTTGATGGCATTGAAATATGCTGTAAGACAATTATACACTTTGGAGAAATGAACCCGAAGGCCTGAAGCTGACGGAGGACCGAGGTGCGATGATCAACTTAGGAGTCATGACGAAACTAGAAGGTGCTGACAAGATAGGCCTACGGCGCTTACCACGTGCACCCTACGTGATGACTTTTGGTCAATTTACCTCCTTCTAGTACCTCTCCCACAACCGTCGTGTAGATCTTTGGCTGCCGTGGAGGATTATAGCAAAGGCTTAGCATCGGAATTGTATGGTAGCGCCGAGAGGCCCAGCATGCGCTACCTGAGCTCCTCACCTAAAAAGCCAGATAAGCCGTATTAGATGGCAAGTCGTTCGTCTTCGGAGAGCGTATCTCTGCCGCCATTACTGGTGTATGCTACAACAGGGTATCCAATAATCCATACATTCCTTACATTATCGCTATAGATCGTCACATTCAATTCCCTCATTGCCATCTTTAAACCCATGTCAAGAAAACCACGGACCTGAGCTGTTTTCTCCTTCCTCTCCAATTTAATCCACGTCGTTTGGATCTGGGCCAATACCCTTCTCCGGCCATGGAACACGCTCGTACACCACGTCCCCGCGCAGCTTCATCAAGGTAGCCTGCATCTGAGCAAGGGTCATATTGGTCTCGGGTGGAACAGGCAGCGGCAGCGGCAGCTTCGGCTTGTCCCCCGATTCACGACCAGGTCGACGCTGGGTCCTTCCCCTGTTCTGCTCCGTGATGTTATTCGGCCGAACCGGGATACCGCTGAGATATGGGCCCCCCACCTCCAACGGAAACGGCACGTCCGGCCGCTCCCTCAGCCAGTGCTCCCGCAATCGAACGAGCAGCACCTCCGCCGAGTCGCGAAATGCCCAGTGCGATCCGAGCAGCCCCTCGAACCACCGCTCCGTGTGCCCGTAAACATACGCGACGATCCATTCCCACGCCGCGTCGCGCGGGATGAAATCGCTGTGGTAGATGCTCTGGAAGATGAAGTGGCGGACGTTCCGCTGACCCTCCCACGTGATGAGTTCGTAAGGGTGTATGTGTGGGATGAGCCAAGGGGGCATCCGCGCGCAAGACCACAGGGGCGCACGGTGTGCATGTTCCCATCCCGTGAGTGCTAGCGTTAGGTCACTCTGCTCGTCGCCTGGTCGCGCCCACCGCACGACGAAACGTGACATTTGCATGTCAGTATGTCGAATGCCGAACTCCTTGCTCTGGAGAACGGAGTAGGCCGTATATCGCGCTTCAGGGGAGAGGGAGCCGGGTATGTAGAATCCGCCGGAGTGGTAGGGGATGAGCGACCCCAGACGGTTCCAAGTGTCTCGCAGGAGAATTACGTCCATATCACTAAGTTCTTTGTGATCCTGCCAGCCTGTGTCGCGGCCGGAAGCATTTATATCCTTTGTCGAGCCGAAGACTCGCTCTGGGCGCTTGGAAAGGGCAAGCAGATAGTCGTGTGTCGACGTCAGGGCTTCCTGAGGCTCCATGGTCGCGAGCGGCCCTTCATCAAATGGTTTAGACAAAAGAACGGGTCTTCTCCATCCACCGGGACGTGTGGATGCGTGTGGAGGTGAGTCTTCGACGTTTGTTTCTGAGCACAGAAGGGGACTGCGGCAATTGAAAAGTTTGACCAGAATCTCGCCCAGACGTGCGCATACCATCATGATCTGACGGGGTTTCAGGTCCAACCAGATATCTTCCAGGCACTCTCCGGGGACCTATGGCATCACGGAGAAGGGGACGAGTGGTAAAAAGGACTCTAGTTGGTGAAGAGGTTCATCAAAGTGGGTAGAGGGGGAGAAAAAACAGCACCATTTCGAGAAGCACGACTTCGGCGTTGATAGGGTTTGGCACGTTGTCGTAATAGCCGTAGATTTTGGGTGCGCAAATTTGTGCACTGTCCCGTGCGGCCTGTGTCATGCCGACCTGTGAAGGATAGATTTGAGGACGTAGATCAAGGCTTGGGGGTCAACCTCTTACCAGGCATTTCGTCGTGAATGTCGGCCGGCCACGCGGAAAGTGGGCCAACATGCAGTGGGGGCCCAACGGAACAGTTTGTGGGTCAAAAGTAATGAGAATCATCTGCGATAGGGCACGATCGCAGATATGTTATGCTGATCCCAAAAAAAAGTGCAAAGTATTCACCTCCTCACCAGCCCATACGGTATCTTCGCATCCGATCACAGTAGGATGAGGTGGCCTTTTGTCCTGCAAGCGCGCCTTGCCCTTGCTCTTACCACTTTTCTTCGTACTCTGCGCATTTCTGCTGAGGCGTGAAGCATGTTCTGCGGCCGCTGCAGCAGCAGCAAATTTTTTCAGAGCCGGTACGTCAACGTGGCGGAAAACTTCAGACATCTCTCAAGAAACAAGACCTAGGAAAGATGGAAAGAGGGGCCTGCAGCATGTAGCACTGTCCTGGGACCCAAGGGTCTGAAACGCAATCGAACCAAAGAGGCAGGGCTGATCGAATCGGAGGGGCAGAGAGCACGTAGGGAGATGGGTATTACAGCTTGTGGGGAAAGATATCGCAAGACCTGGATTTGCGTCCTGTTACGTCTGCACTGAGGGCTTCCTGTAGACGCCGAGAAGTCGATTACGGAAGAAGGGTCAGTGGCCTAAGGAAAGCCAGGAAAGGCGAAAACACGAGGGATGCCTTCAAAAGAACGGAAGAGCGAGTGAGCCTCCGAGCTGAATAGAGTCGACGAAGTTGGCTAGCTGCTAAGCTGGAGAACGGCAAAGATTTATGAATGGCCATGTGCGCAAAATTGATCAAAGGTGCCGTGATAGAGGAGAGTTGTAAGCAACATACATCGAACTGGCTTTCGCAACCCTCAACAGGTGCAGATATAATGGCCTATATGCCTTTGGAGAACTCAGCAAAGTGATTGCGTCGCGTATTGCGATGTGAAAGAAATGAGGGAACCCGGCACACAACATTTGCAGTGCAATATGCTCGGTCACCGATTATCGCCAACTTGTGGGTCCAGAGATGAGTTACGTCAGCATGGTGTGCACGCTGTGCTTGGCAGTGGGCGCGACTTGATCTCGAACCTAGCACCATGAATCGCATCTTCGGCTCTGCTTCCAGCAAAAAACCAAAGCCCACCCTGCAGGATGCTATAGCCTCGGTGAGCCAAATATCTCACATGGTGGCACGTACCTTCCTGATCGTCTTTGACAGACAGATGCTAGGGCAGCTTCAGTCGAGGTCAAGATCAGGAAACTAGATGGGGAGCTTGCACGGTATAAGGAACAAATGAGCAAGCTCCGTAACGGTCCCGGAAAGGTGCGCTCGTCTGGAAACTCGACCTCGCCATGTCAAACATTCTAACGGCATGAACAGAGTGCCATTCAACAGCGCGCCATGCGCACATTGCAACAGAAGAGGATGTACGAGTCTCAGCTGTCACAGCTTACGCAGCAAACTTTCAATATGGAATCCGCCGCTCTTGCCACGGAGAATCTGCGCAACACGATGGCCACGGTAGACGCTATGAAGATTGCGAATAAGGAAATGCGAAAGCAGTATGGCAAGATCGATGTGGACAAGATCGAGGTTAGTCTCTGTGGCGACTGTCAGAGTGGTGCTATCAGGGCTGAATCCGTGGGCCAGAGCATGCAATACGATATGGAGGATCTACTAGAACAGGCGAATGAAATCCAAGAAACTCTTGGACGATCGTACGCTGTTCCTGACGAAATCGACGAGGCAGACCTTGAGGCAGGTGTGTTGCGAAATCATGTTTTATTCTGGGTGTATCTGGATAACTTTGTCATGGGTACGTAGAACTAGACGCCCTGGCGCTAGATGAGGACGAAGAAAGCACTTCGTATTTGGCCGATCTCAATAAAGCACCCGACTTTATTGACGAGCCACCAGTGGAGCTAAGCGAGGTCGGTTGTCTGACCCTGCGCTACTGATCACAAACTAATCAGTTTGCTGGCAACAGCAAACACCTGCAGCTCCCGAAGCTGTCCGAACGACGGTGTAATCATCCTTTCCTTTTGCTCATAGATACCCGCTCATTCCATATGGAATGCGCTGCTTAGTCTAATACTATAATAGCCAGTGATAATTAGCCACAAAGCCTACAGGGACATTGCAGCGGGTGCATGTATTTTACAGCATGATGTCATGGAATCCAATGAAATAGCAATAGTTATGGTCCCCTCAGGAGGCATCAGCACCGTCGCCACCATCACCACTACCTTCATGAACACCATCCCCGTCGATGCCTCGTTTCTTCTTCTTTTTCCGCTTCCGCTTCTTTTTTAGGGACGTATGGCATTCTGATGCACCAGTAGGCTCTGGTGGGGGACCAGAGAGGTTAAGGACGGGAACAGCGGGGTGGGTCTCGCTGTTCGGGGGAGGAAGGATGAAGTGCGGTTTGAAGGGAAACGTTTGGGGTTTGACCTTATCTGAATTCGGTGGCGGCGTCTGATGTTGAGGGCGAGATTCAGATGACACGACACCATTCAATCCTGTAGTTTGAACAGTTGAGGTTAGACACGAGCTGTGGTCATGTAGCAAGCAGACGACGAACCGGGTGCGATGGGGGTTATGATTGAGGATATTGACTGATTGACGGAGGAGACAGGTTTTGGGCCAAAATTGCGAGGCGCTGAAGCACCGTCTACAGGTCTCGCACGTAGGATGTCTTCGTCTCCACCATGCAGCTTTTTCCGCTTTTTCTTTCTCTTTCTCTGCTCGCGCTGCTTCGCGTGCACACTCTCTGCATCATCTTCACCGTCCATGACCACGTCTTCCATCTCCTGAGGCTCATTTGCCTCCCTCACGCTGCTAACGTCCACTCTTTGTGTCGGTTGGGCTAGTTCCTTGTCCATTTTCGTCGGAACAGCCAAAATCGCCTTCGCTTTCCCCTTCTTCTTAGTATGCATCGCAAAAGGGTCGATCTTGACCTTCTTTCGGATCGCACCAGACCTGCTCTCCTCCTCGTCTTCTTCATCCATATCCTGTGCCTTTGATTTCATGGAAACGGGCTCGGGGTCGTCAACAGCCGCATGGGATCGTTTCTTGCCCGCTAGTTTGTTTTTGAGCTTGACCGCATCTCGACTAGACGGGTGTGTCGAATCTGGAAGGGTAGCGCCTACCCCAAGCCTATAAAATAAAAGAACGTTTAGCAGAATGTCGCGTTGATCGTAAAAACAATGTGGCGACAGGCGTACCTTGGAGGTCGGCGGAGGAGCTCTTCGAGCTCTTTCTCCGTGTCTTTAGAGTTATTTGGCTTGGAATAGCCAGAAGATTTGAGAGGTTTTATCCAAGAAGAAACGAGGTCCTGTGCAAACGCTAAGGACATGTCTATTTGAGCCTGCAGCGTCTCTGTGTCGATGTCATCTTCATCCGGTGCTGCCATAGTGTCCGTGACTTAGATAGTCTACAGTCTTGAGAGATAAATAATCTAAGAAATGTGTTCAATATACAAGGACCTCCGTGCGGGATGCGTGGTAGTAAGATGATTGGCTAGAACATCGTCGGCAGAGGCCAAGGAGAATTTTGTGGTGACTTGTGGGTGCTCACTGAGTTCATGGATTAATTTATATCATAAGCCTTAACATGGAAATAGTATCGGTAAAATATTGTGTTAACTCCGTAGCGACGTCCACCAGCCTTTCCCATCTTTCCACCGATTTCGCTGAACATAATTCTAAATCGACGACCGTGATAGACGAATCTTATAACGCAGGATACACCGCTCGTAATTGTGCGACTACGTAACCTTAGTGTGCGTCGCACCTCTCCGCTTTGCCGCACGTTTGGACAGGCGTCTCGAAAGCGTCTGCAGTTGCACCGTTGTGTAAGTACGCTGCGCAAACCATTTGTATCGCGACAGATACTTTGTTGGTGATCTGTGTGGTCCGATCCCACTGTGGTGAAAAGTGTTCTTACCGGTCACTGAATCTGGCGAGGCGAAACCATGTAGGGCAGTTCATCCTACTGGCAATTCGACCCTTCTGATGAGTGCCAATCGTCACGTAGACCATAACGCGGCATTCGTCCTGTGGCAACACTAACCAGGCCCCTCCCCGATCCATTTGACTGTAAACAACACAGAGACCATGCATCTCTACCTCAAAGAGGAGCCTCGCACATTGCTTCTTGTTACCAGCTCACGGGAAGAGGCCCAGGGTACACCACAAAGAGTACTCCTCTTTCGTGCCGTAGAAAGCAATTCCTCTCAAGCCGTTGTGGAATTCCTGCCAAAAAAGGAGGTCGATTTGTCGAATGCGGTACGCCTAACAAGTCGCATAGTCAAGGGCTGCTTGGGCCTTATATCCGTCGGGAGAGGTATTTTACTCTTCGATTTACAGAGAATGGCAATTAACAAACTTCGTTTTCATCCATAAGATATGTTTCTGGCTGTCGTGACGTCAGCATCTAACATAGGAAATGCACGTCCATCTGCCTCAAGCCCAGAAAATGTGGCGAAGATACACGAAGTGATATTCTATAGCTTGACATCGTCAATCTGGGACGATTTATCCGCTATGGGAGAATCTATTCCTAGCCCCTCATTTGCCGATCAGGCTGATACGATGTCCACAAACTATCAGACCGGGCCTTCTGGCCAACCTCCTCTTCTAGAACACCCGTGTATGCCACTCACGAAAATCTTGTCGTCAGGATCGTTTTACTACGCCCTTGGCCCACACTGGGATCTTTCATCTAGATTGTCGGATCGAATTTCAAGAGGCCAGGGCGAGAAACGTGACATCGGTTCGTTTGACGAGCGTTTCGTGTGGAATGAGTATATCGTACGGAGCCTGCTCGACTTCCGGGAACGGTTAGATATCCAAGAGCGTGAGGAGTTGGATCAATGCCAGTTTATCGTGAGGATTGAGAAGATTTGGTTTTAAATTATTTTTCAAACTTTCATCCAGGTCCTCGCAATTCAAGGATACGTTGGAGTTTTCACTCTTGCACTGCCGGCGCCTCCGACAGATGGCACACCAACTGTTGCTACTGTATGCCTAATCTCACGCCTTGGTTGGAAGCGCGCCGGAACACGATTCAACACTCGGGGGGTCGATGACGATGGAAACTGTGCTAATTTTGTCGAGGTATGTGGCCGGTGCTCCTGCACACGATCGGTGGCTAAAGTTGCTCTCAGACTGAGACTGTCTTGACCACAGATCAGCAATGCTTCAGTTATGTACAAGTTCGTGGAAGCGTTCCCTGTATGTGTCACTTCCACTCAAGACATGGATTCTCTAAATATGTAAACTCCCCATGCAGTATTCTGGGAACAGCAAGGATTGCAGACTTTTGGTCAGCGCATTCAGATAACGCGCCCTCATGCATCACAGCCCGCATTTGAGAGACACTTTGCTCAGCTCACAGAAGAATACGGTTCAGTCAACGCCATAAATCTACTGGGAAGCAAGGACCACGAGGCAAGCTTGACTGCGGCGTATGCTAGGCATATTCAAGCAGCTAAAAGCGTATGGGGGGACGATATTGGGATTACTCACTTCGACTTCCATAATGCGGTGAGAATTGGGGGCCATGAGAGCGTTGTACGGGATTTGAGGTGAGAAAGCTCTTCGATGACACGACCCTCAATACACTTATATACTTTTAGACGACTGGAGAGTGTGTCTGACAACATCGATCGCTTTGGGTTCACAATGTGTGATTCTACGACCGATGAGATCATAACGGAGCAGAAAGGCGTGTTTCGGACGAACTGCCTTGATTGGTATGCTTTATTGACGCTCACACGTCCTTCATGTGCCTCATAACTTTTCAGTCTCGATCGGACAAACTTTGTGCAGGATATACTTTCGCGTACTTCGCTGGAACAGTACCTTGTCCTTGTTCGACGGGAATGGGTGCACTCGAACTCTCTCTGGTCTTATCATCGCGAGCTCTGGGCCGAGAATGGCGATGCACTGTCCCGGATATACGCCGGTACCGGTGCGCTCAACACGAGTTTTACACGTAGCGGGAAACGTACTCTTGCGGGTAAGTGCTGCCCAAGTCAGGTCGTGGTTTTGGTGTTTGCCTAACTGTTTCGGTCTAGGCGTCTTGTCAGACGCCACGAAGAGTGTGTCTAGAGCATATATCAATAATTTCCAGGATAAGGGAAAACAGGCGGCTATAGACATGTTCCTAGTACGTATCGCGTGCCCACTTGCTTCAGCTTGTGCGGAAGTTATAGCTTCTCGACTCAGGGTAATCTCAGCCACCAAAGGCAAGTCACTGTCTTCAATCCCATCCACGACTCAGTACGTGCTGCTCTGGAACAACGGTGAAGTCATCTACTTCATATAACTATTCCCTTATTTATGTTCTATCAGCCTTGCCGAATACTCCTCTACGAAGCAGTGCACCGTGTTCGTTGGTACCTGGAATTTGAACGGCAGAGTAAGTGCCTCCCGCTCTGAAATCCGATGCCATGCAGTTCTGTGGAATTAATTAGCCCTATACCAGCCCCCATCGGAATCTTTACTCCCATGGCTATTTCCTCACGCAAGTGAGTGTACGTCATTGCCTGTCTGCCAAGTTCATTTACGATGTATGTACCCACAGATGTCCCCGAGTAAGGTCTTCATTCTAGGACCTTTCTACGCTGAATGACACTGCTTTAGTCCAGATATGTTTGTATTAGGCTTCCAAGAGATTGTCCCTCTAACTGCACAGCAGATTGTGCAGACTGACCCTGAAAAGAAGTGAGTCACCCTGTTGGACGTTTGTCTACCCGAGTAGCTTTCTGATGGAAGATGTCAGGCGAATGTGGGAAACCCGAATTCTTGATACTCTCGATCGGCGACCCAATAAGAAGTGCGATTATGTTCTGCTAAGAAGTGACCAGGCAAGTTTGGGCTTCAAGACTTATAATTGTCCAGATTCCGGGAGAACTGACGTTGATTTTACTACTAGCTTGTTGGGACGGCTTTGATTGTTGTTGTTAAAGCAGAATTGACTGCTGTCATCCGCAGCGTTGAGGCGACCACCCGCAAGGTGAAGGTCATCGACCACTAAGCTTCCTGTTCTACTAACCAGACCGCAGACGGGGCTTCGCGGGATGTCAGGAAATAAAGGGGCTGTCGGAATTCGTCTTGAATACCATGACACAAGCTTCTGCTTCTTGACTGCTCATCTCGCCGCAGGCCATTCTAATGTAGAGGAACGCAATGCCGACTACCGGACCATAGTTAACGAGCTACACTTTCTGCGGGGGAAACATATTGACAGTCACGAGTGGGCAGCTTCCTCTCATTCTCTCTTCTTTGGCACGTCTGACGCCGCCCCAGTAATGTCATTTGGTTAGCAGACACAAACTACCGTATCGATCTCGAGAATACTGTGGCTCGTTCTTTGGCAGCACAAGGCAGCCTCGATACCCTGCTTGCGGCCGATCAGGCAAGTTTCACATATTTAGCACTCTCATCGTTGATCTCAGTTGTGACGTTGTATAGCTTAAACAAGTCTTGGACGATCGTTCAGCCTTTGGGGGTTATGAAGAAGGCCCCATTCTGTTCAAACCCACATACAAATACGACGTAGGCACTGACAATTACGACACAAGTGAAAAAATGCGCATACCTGCATGGACCGGTGAGTGGTGGTATATGGCTTATCAAGTAGACTTTTGAGTTTATCGTGATCTAGATCGGGTGTTGTTCAAGGGCGAGAGGCTAGACCTATCGATCTACTCTAGAGCAGAACTCCGAGGGTCTGATCACAGACCTGGTAGGCGTCTCTTAACTTACGTCCATCTGTACGTCCGTTTGTTGACATTTTTCGATAGTATACGCTGTTTTCAGGGCCACGGTGCATGTCATCAACACCGCCAAACGTACCGCCCTTTCTCGCCTCCTTTTGGAAAGTGTCACGTCGACGGCTCCTGGAGAAAGGCTAGAAGAAAAACTAGCAGGACTTTCGTTTTCTGCCGGCACCGATGAACGTAAACATGTCTCTTATCTGTATACGCACGTCTATCTATTAACACTGTCTTGTAGTTCCCCTGCCTAGCTCCGAGGATCAGGCATGGTGGGATACACTAGGTACTCCAGACTTCACCAGCTCCAACCAGCATCTGACTTCCGTTCATCTGTCAAACTCAGATCATCCAAATGGTGTTGTTCCCGTTTCCGACATAGTCGCGAGTCACAGTGGGTCCAGCAATCCATTTGACGAATCACCGTACGACTCGCCACTTTCGGCATCACCGTCGTCCTCGGACGAGGAGTTATTCAACCACGCCCTTTCGCTGCCCACTCCCATGATCCCAGTTCCCTCCAACACCACTGCACGAAAACCGCCTCCTCCCCCGCCTAGATCAAAGTCCAGTAGCTGATATGTGAAGCTTTAGACTTGCATTCACCTGATGGAACAGTGTGATAGTCGCTGATTGAGCAATCGAATGATCTGTCAAGCCATGGCAGCCAATCCATCGTACAAGAAACATAGATAAAGATCCCCAAGACAAATGACTCGACAGAGCACTAAATAAGTCCCTGCTTCTTCAAGTCCTCATACGTTTTGCGATTGTACACGTTACCCTCCTCGTCTTCAAGCTCCTCCATCGTCTCCTGCTCAAAAATCTCGTGCCGCCCTTCTTGTTTCAATTTCTCCGCGACTGACGGAAAACATGAGCATACTTTCAATGGTGTGAAGAAGAGAACGCACGAGATAGAGCGTCTTCAATACGCGTGATCTCGTGGAAATGTTTTGTGTTGGGCAGTCCCAGAGCACGCATGCCGAACGCATGTCTGGATTCCTGGAAGTGCCGATCAAAGTTTTTCCTGCAATGAGTGTCGTGGATCAGTATATCGAACAATGATTGAAAATTTGGGTTTAGGAACTCGCCTGCCCATGTAAATGTGGTCTGAGCAGATCTCGCATCGATACTCAACCCCGAGACCATGGAGCTTGTACAGCCAGTACGGGATGGGCTTGCCGTCCCAGCCCAATGGCAGTTTCAGAGGGTTGTATATCCGCTCCTCTTCCTCCTCTTCTTCCACTGGCTCGCCATCCTTGTTGGTGTTTGCCGGAGGCTGTGGCTGTGACTGTTCCAATAGCTCCTGTTCGCGCTCACGAGCAGTCAGTGAGAAGCGCCGCTCAACATTCGATTTTGTATCGTTGAGGATGGGAACGAGTTGAGAGAGAAGATATGTAGTAAGATATGTTAAGCGGGCGGCAATGATGTGCTTATCGCGATTGGTAGCAGAAGGGGGTGGCATCGAGGACGATGGAGGGCCGTTAGGATTGGTGGGTGGGGGTTCGTTTGTAGCTTGCTTGGCAGTTGCCTTGATGTGTTTCTTGGAAGACAAGTGAGCGTCATAAACCGTCTGCTTTGAGTACATCTTCTGGCCTGTACGACACGATGCAAGGTAAAAAAGGACATCTTGTTCGAATTATGGAAAAAGTACGTACACGCAGAACACCAGATGCCCTCTGAGCTACCATTTCCATTAGCCTGAGCACTTCTTGGACTGGTTTCCGACCAGCCCTCAATCTCTCCCGCCTCCCACTTTTTGTCAAACTCGGCCGCCGTGTCTTTCAGATCTGATTCAGTATCTACAAGCGGCTGCGTCCGACGCATGAAAGACGTCAGGTAAGTGTGCAATGAGTGAATATACCTAAGAAGCAACATGTGAGTATGCGGAGGGAATGGGCTAGAAAAGACTCACGACTCATAGTCCTTCGCCAATCTCGTCTCCTTCGAGAGCTCGCGGTGCACAGGGCCAGATTCAGCCAACATCAGAACGTCGAGATACTGAAGATATCCTAACCGCTTGTCGATCTTCTTGAGGTTGTTGTACGTGGTATGATTTGTGTATAGATCGAGATATTTTCCGTATGCCTCCTCGCCGGAGAACAGCATGACGATCGCTGAAGACGAGGATGAAGGGCCTTTCAATGTAAGAACGTGGTTACGACTTACGATCTTCTTCGACATAGTCCTCATCCATATCTTCGGGAGAAACTTCGTCGAGAAACGCGGCTAACTCGAGTTCGAACCCATCTGCACCAGCATCAGGATACTTGTTGTGGTGCTCCTGAATTTTACCCAACCTCGAGTAAAATTCTGATAGATCATTTTGCCGATTTGGCGCAGAGAGGGCATCAATCTCTGCCTTCCGAACATCCTCGTCCTGATAATGATTATTCAAGGTGACAACGCGCGAAGAGATTCGGTCGAGGATTTGTGCGGCCTTATGTTCGTTTTGAAGACGCGTCTGGTGGACATTCTGTGGACGAGAGAGAATGGTGTAAAGAGCCCTCTCAAAACGTTCAATCTCTTCGTGGTTTTGGCGCTGTACTTCGATGATAGAGTCCATGTCGTCGTCGCCGCTGTCGAAGAGAGTGAGGAAGGTGACTTGACCAAAGTCTCGCGTGGCGGCGAGCAGTGATTTTTGGACTCCGACGTGTCTCGGTGCGCAGAGATTCACAGCACTCATCCTCCACCCCCTCATCTCCAACATGGCTGGTATTAACCCTGGCGACGAGGTCTGCAAATTCTCGCTGATATACGCACTCTTGACCTTACTCGCCATTCATTTGTATCCAGAAACTTCGCTTCGAGTCCTCTGAGGCCGTCCCGGTTATCTCGACATTCGATGAGTTTGGGTTCAAGGAAGATCTTTTGCGTGGAATCTATGCATACAGTGCGTTCCTATCTACTTTCCATAATATTTCATCATGACACAGTGCCTACGCAGACTTCGAAAAGCCCTCTGCGATTCAGCAGCGCGCCATTGTTCCTATCACTCAAGGGCGGGATGTCATTGCCCAAGCACAATCCGGTACGGGTAAAACCGCCACCTTCTCTATCTCCATTCTCCAATCCATCGACATCTCTGTACGCGAGACACAAGCTCTCGTTCTCTCACCCACTCGCGAACTCGCGACCCAAATTCAATCTGTCGTTCTCGCCCTCGGGGACTACATGAACGTGCAGTGTCATGCCTGCATTGGCGGCACATCTATTGGCGAGGACATCCGAAAACTCGAGTATGGCCAGCACATTGTCTCTGGAACTCCGGGACGCGTATTCGACATGATCCGCAGGCGGAGTCTTCGGACAAGGAACATCAAAATGTTGGTGCTGGACGAGGCCGACGAGTTGTTGAACAAGGGTTTCAAGGATCAAATATACGATGTGTATCGCTACCTCCCTCCTGCAACACAAGTCGTCCTCCTTAGCGCCACTCTGCCTTATGACGTGTTGGAGATGACAACCAAGTTCATGACCGACCCCATTCGCATCCTGGTCAAGCGTGATGAGCTGACTTTGGAGGGTATCAAGCAGTTTTTCGTCGCGGTGGAGAAGGAAGATTGGAAGTTCGACACTCTTTGCGATCTTTACGACACTCTCACGATCACGCAAGCCGTAATTTTCTGCAATACCCGACGCAAGGTAAGTAATACTGGTTCTGACTCTTGAACAAGTCCTTCATAATTTACACGTTTCAGGTCGACTGGTTAACCGAGAAAATGCGCGTTGCCAACTTCACAGTGTCCTCCATGCATGGAGAAATGCCCCAAAAAGAGCGTGATGCGATCATGGCGGAGTTCCGTGGCGGCACGTCGTAAGTCCTTTACTGAAACTACGATTCAGTGCTAGCGGTTGTCTGACCTTGATACCACTTGATAGACGTGTTCTGATCACCACAGATGTCTGGGCCCGTGGAATCGACGTTCAGCAAGTCTCTCTTGTCATCAACTATGACCTCCCCGCGTATGTATCATGTTGTCGAGAAAGATGTGATTATCTCTAATCCCATATTAGAAATCGTGAAAACTATATTCATCGCATTGGGCGATCCGGCCGATTTGGCCGTAAAGGTGTTGCCATCAACGTGCGTGTGCTTGACTTTTCACCTATCTCAAGGTGATCCCTCGTTAACATTTGGGTCGCAGTTCGTGACAGTGGATGACGTGCGCATTCTTCGTGATATCGGTATGGGCATTTTGCTCGACTTAGCTCCTGAATTTCTACTGATTGATGATTATCATTGCAGAGCAATTTTACAGCACGCAGATCGTAAGCGAATCTTCTCGTTTTTGCTCGTTCTGAGTGTCCAAGTACTGATCATTCGATTTGGTAGGATGAAATGCCTGTTAACGCCGCCGAACTCATTTAAGCGTCGGTACGACTCCCCGAGGGACAGATGACCGTTGTTTCATTTCTGTTGCGTCTCGTGTACTCGGTTGTAATGTACTCTATTCGGCTTTCCCGTTATCATGATTGCAGGACTTGCACATATGTCGTATCCTCGCCCGTTGGAGTGTGGTTTCAGTGAACTGATCGCGCGGACCTAACGTCCATGGCCAGACGGCAGACTCCTACTCAAGAACAGGTAAGTGGCTCATATTCCACCCGCTCCCGAAGTCTATGATCCGAACCTTGTTTGTCGATGCTACTTTGTGAGGATACGCCTCCCTCGCCGCATCTATTTTGATCATGACCGACTTGCGACACTCCAAACGTGCTTTACAAATCGCCCGGCCCTAAATAGAGACGGAGCGGGACTCGGCGTTAGAGAGCCCATCTCCTCTCTCACCTCTGCCCTGAATGCAGGTCTCCGTAACTTCTGTCTTTCATCGTGGCCTAAACCAGTAACTTCTCCCAGCCCGTCTAAAGTCTTTATTTGCTTCCCCAGTGCGACTCGTGATCATCAGAAGCTCTCAACGTTCGAGTCTGGGAGGTTCTCGGCGATTATCTCGCATTGTCGACATAGTAACAAATTCTCTCCGTGTCGGTTCACCCTATGCAAGCTACAAAGCAAGTGCATCTTGACTCATGAATTCTTGCAGACAATATACTCGTCGGCTCCATAAAACGACATCGTGGTAAATATACGTAAACCCATCCAAACCCGACGCAACCGCCACGGAGGCCTTCCTTGGGCCCCCCTTGCCTGTGCTTTTTACCTTCCTCGCAACTCTCAAGAAGGCAGCGCCGATGATGTTAGGTGCAAGGGGTAATCCTGCGCCGCTGAGTTAGTCACATAGACAGCAATCCGAACCCTGTAGAACCATCCAGATAAAATATTATCCGTAGACTGACATGTCACAGGCGTCACACATTCTCAACCAATCAAACTTCAGTCAGCCGCCGAGACCCTGGCAGCGCAGCGGCCAGCCCTCGAAACTGTCCCCCCCTCCCCCCATCTTTCACCCGTCTCCCCCTCCTCTGGTACATGAAATTCCCTCCATTACTTTGTCTTCCGTCTTCCTTCTTTCCAAACCGACTGTTCCGTTCTCCTCACTGCCTACTTCCCGGTTGCTCCTCCCTGCTGTCTGTGTTGCATCCGGCGCGGCGCAACGCGGGTGGGAAGGCGCAGAGACTGTCGAGGTAACATTTCCTGTTGTTTAGTTGATTCCTTCCATCTTATGGATTGGGTTCTTGTATTTTCTCGCAGGCTGAGCAGTCTCACCGATATCCTCCATCTCTGGCCCCACGAACGCATTGTGCTTCCTCGCTTTCCCGGTCTTCTAACCGTACACGAAAGAATACCATCTACCATTCTGTACAAAGCATCCGCACCCGCACTGTCAAGCCATCACTGACGATCGAATTACACTTACCGGATCGCCACTGCTGTCGGTCCTACAGCCGGGTTAAGCACCACGCCAGTCTGTGACGATTCACATATGTTCAAGCCCACGGCATCTACGATGTCTCTATGAACCAGAAGATATCTGCAGCTGACTTATCAGCAAGTTCCACCGCTCATGACGTTAGATACGCTTACCTGGGCTGAAAGCAGATACCAACCCGATCGTGCAACTCCACAGCGAGAGCAATGTATCCCTCTCATTAATTCATCAACAACCTCCGTCCAGTGGTATCTTACACGATGGATCTTGCTACAGGACGTTGAGATTCCGCATGGCAGTCGTGTGGGTAGTCGCTGTCGGTCCAGGCTCTTCATGAATTCAAACTGTAGACTACAGTGGCCTGTGGGCCATCGTCTCGTGGTGGTACCGAGCTTCCGAACATGTTCAGTATATGGTGTATCTCCGTTGAAAAATCAGGTCTGTCAGGTGTTGAGATACAGGCTTGCTTCTCGGTCCTATGCTATCCATAGCTGGATTGTTTCCTCTCCGGTGGCTACTACTGCCTTCGCCTGTGTCAGGATTGAATATAACCCAGATAGAGAACAACGCGTCTTCCCCTTCTCGTAACTTCTGCACAAGTCCGTCAATCGGAGCCTTTGTGCGGCCCTTTGCGACCCGCTGGCGTCGGGCCACACAGGGCCACGCCCCCCACGTTGTAAACTTGGATAGGTCTGGGATGAAAATTTCTCGAATCGAATCAGATCTTGGGGTTTATGCGGAACCGACCCTGAACTCTGTTCGAATGACAGTGGGGTTTCCGAGCCAGCAGGGACGAGGTGAACACCCATTATAGACCGTCAGACTTTATTTGTCCCTCAAGGCTTAGGAACGATCGAAGCTCATGCGTCGATGGAAAGTGCCCACCATTTGATCCATTGAGCGGCATTTTTTATTGATGACACGATTGATAGCGGAGTACGTGGTATAAAGTTGAGTTGTCGCATATATAAGTCATCACGTACCAGGAGTGGGCGGCGTTCGAGCATCTGAGGGGTGTGAGTCGAAGGCTCCATAAAGGGTGTTGTATGTGGTCCGCTGAGCTATTTGTCTCCTATCTAGATGGGTGCCAATCTCCTTTGGACAGATTGCGCGGCTGGGCAACCGAGCGGCGGCGGCGCGCTTCTTCTTCTTTTTCTGGACCTTCTACTGCTGATCACGACAGACCCAGGCGTCTATCTCTTGGATTTAGGTAGTCTCGCATGAAAAGTTATAAACCTACAATAGGAAAAATCCGCACGAAAGGGGTGTCCTTTGAGGTAGAAGAGGCTGGGGTCCAACCTGGTATGGAATCGCCTGTGTTTCATCCACAATCACAGGGAAGGTTCGAGTCATATTCTAGAAACCACCGGAACGTAAGCATGGCCAAACATACTATAATAACTGGAATCTTATTCTGTTTTAAAAAGGATGATGTGGAGCTTCATAGATAGATTCTGAAGTAGCCAGTATACCGTGGGAGTGGAGAGTGATTGTCCGACGTCCAACCATGAGAGGAAGCCTGAATATACCTCTCCGCGGACGCGGAGGACTTCGCCTGTCTGAGTACTCATCCGTTTCAGATAGGCCGGAACGACCAAAAAAGGGATCAGAAGGCAAGTGTGGGACTTGCGACAGCTCAGATACGTATACTGAGCCAACGTCGTCCTCCCCTGGTCGAAACATTGATGGTAGGAAGTGCTAACTTGAGAGCCTCGCTCAGTTTGGTGTTTGTGCGGGCGCCGGGTCTCGATAGCGCCTTCTACAAACAGCCCCTGCTGTGAATTTGGTTGGTATATGTTCCGACATAGAACGGAGTTTGGATGTAAGTGTTTGCATATTTCTTGGAGTGAGGAGCATCCATCCTACGATGTACAGGTGATACCGCCTAGAGCAGAAATACTACACATGCCAGTTGTATGGACGTCCTACACAACGCTGAGTCCATGAGGCAGAGCAATGAGGTTTCACACACGTTCTGGAACTAAAACTTTCCGCAGCCCTATAGTCAGCGACACGGAAAATTGGCGATAATGCTCAGGTATCTCACACAACCGTGGCACTTTGCATTGACTTGCCAATTGCGGGCGATGTTCATCACAGCCCTCCAAGGCTGTGGACTATTGTGACAGTTGAAAGAAGACCACGCAACAACTCCTCGTACTTACCAGCAGACTTGTTGCCAGCGTGCGCTTATACTCCGATGTTATGATTTAGAGCCAAGGAACCATCCTTGCCAAATTAGCCTCCAGATTCTCGGAATGGCGGCCGAGCGTTTTCGTGCGGTATCACGCCTTCCGTCTGTAAAATTGGAGAAAACCATGAACGGCACTTCAGCGGCCATGGTTGCACATGATTGATCCAACACCCGCTTTAACCGCCTTGGTCGACAAGATGCCTAGTCTGTTGCCGTCATCCGAAAGGTCGGGCGAGATGTCCCTTTTCGACGTTTGCGTTAGCCCTTCCTCCAAATCTCCCTAGTAGATCAAATGTGGGTCTGCTTACCTTGAGGCGGCTTCTCAAGAGGTAAGACAGCATCTGCGGGGCCATCTGGAAAACATCATCAAGGTGTTAGTAAGTAGGCCTCCCGCCGGTTCTCAACCAGGCTCGTTTACATGTTCGGGCTTCTTCTATTATGTATGTTTCACACGAGCCTGGGGAGTTCTCTCCTCCAGATGGCGCACCCTCGCTTGTTCCACCTGTCAGATATCTATTTTTGAGCACGTACACATCATAGCATATCACGGACTCACGGAAAGACTAGCTTGACTTGTTTGAGACGGTGTCATCAAAGCATCCTATTGAGACACTGGACTGGCTCTTCGGTCTTCGCAGCTAGGAACCCGCTAGTCTCGTGTCCAGAGAGCACTGAATCGAGCGATACCTATTCACCGAGATAAATCAGGTCTTCCGCGGTACTGTTTGCTGTTCATGAACTCGGTCATGGTCGCCGAACCTTGTGTGTCCCAGTGGATACACATCAAGATCCTAGGCCCTACGCTTATCATAGATGGCAAATGTGCGCCCATGAATGAGCACGGCATTCTCGAATGGACGGGATGTCGTTGACGGAAACAATGCAGTCTTTCATTTCCGTCTCATCAAGATAATCGGAAGCCTTCGCCGGTCTATTCTCTCTTCCTTTTCCTGGCTGCACTTTGTCAAAAACTTGCATGGAGGGCCTGTGTAGTACTCGCGTACACGCGTTCATGCCAAGCGGCTGTCATCGTATTCGCTTCCACGATTGGATTGCATACCTGTTTATGGTCGTATGCGGGGCACGAGTGGGACGGTGGGGCCGGGCAAAAAAAAACACGATGATGGTAGGCCTGGTCACCTATAAAATGGAATACTTGACGTTCGGTGAGGACCAAGCTATCCTCTCTCCACTATATTTCCTGCAATGTGTTACTGGCGTAGGTCAGTCATGCCATCGTATACTCCTCCCATTTTCGTGCTGATTGTTGTCAGTAGAGTTACGAATTTCTATCTCAGGCGAGTCTCTTGTTGCTCCAGGGAGTCAAGAAGCTGATAAAGCTGATCGCGATAGATGCGAGCATGCGGTTGCCTTGGTCAGTCAGTCCTACGTTCATGGCTGCATGATCCACTCATCAGACGATGTTGCATCATCAGCCCGATGAAGAAGTGTGCTCGCGTTGCGTATGCGAGGTGCAACTTTGCTAACCTTTGAACCCTAGATCGTCTGCGAGTCAGTTCGCTGTAAGTTTAGCAGCACTCACCCCGGCCGGTGTTCCAAGTGCACACAAACGTGCTGGCAATAGTGAGTGCTTTCTGTGATCGCCTTGAAAACGGATACCTGACTGATACATGCAGCCACCAATTCCCGCAACAGTACAGTGAGTCGAATTTCTTCGCCTTCTCTTCGAGACTCAAAGGCTTTCAGCTCCGCATATCGATGACTGGTGCCCCGCATGCGCCTCTTTGATGCACAAGATGTGAACCTAGGATGACATGTAAGGAACGCAATTGCTGATGTGGAGGCATGATGGATTGTATTGTGAAATGAGGCTTCGTTTCATTCTGTGCTCGCTCTGAATATCTAAGAAGAAAACCATTGAGTAGTCGTCGAGCTGTACGTTGTAGACCACATACGTGTCATATCATGTCGTTTCTTGTGAATGAACCTAGATGCTTGATCCGCAAAACGATAGATTGGAGGCGTGTGCGTCAAGAGGTAGCAAAGCAGGAAACCCGTGTTACACAGATCACTTGAAAGAGAATACAGTAAGAATTAGGGGCAGTGATACAAAGCGAAGAAGCTAGACGAAGGGATCTGTTCAGAAAGAAAAGATGAGATAGTATAGCAACGTCACAAAGCAAACACGAAAGCAACGCGATAGACATACCAGATCTTGACACTCAGGATTCATGCTACTCAATCCTCGTCATGAATGTCGTGCTTTTTCTTCAACTGAGCCAATTCCTCCTCTCTACGCGCCAGCTCCGCTTTCGCTGCTGCCGCATCCTGCTTCGACGGCATATGGTAAAGCACGACAATGTAGCGCTCTTGCAAATGGAAACCGTTCAAGTGGTCAAGGGCGTTTTTAGCCTATTCATACGCATATGTCAGCCAATACATGATGGTGAGATGAGAATGCCAGATGAAAAGACGTACATCCATCACATCCTCGAATACTACGAACGCGGTACCCTTCGTCTTCTGCTCGTTTCCGATTCGTATTTGTCTTATGCTGCCATAGCGCCCAAAGAGATCGTAGAGGTCCTCTCCAGTAATCTGATAGTTCAAGTTCTTGACGAAAAGAATACGGTTCGCACCAGGGGAAGCTTGGACTACGACAGTAACGCTTTCTCAGACTCAAAAGGGGGAGGGAAAGAATACCAAGCTCACCGTCGGTCGTGGGGCAGCCATTATATATTGTACAAAGCTGAAGACAATAGATGAAATTGTAGAGCAGGCTTGATCGGTGGAAGAGGTTGAAGTTGAAGACGCGTCAGTACGCGCCACAGCACAACAACAAAATTCAGGTTATGGTTTCGTCGCGCTTCATGATGCTCTGTCATGCTAAAACGACGAGGTAGCTCGCTTTCTATAATTGTTTGCTAATATCACAGGACAAAAAGAGATGCCACGAAGACAAGACATGCACGTCCAAACTCTCCCTTAATGCCCTTCATGAATCTCGCATTCGCCCCGCTCGTACTACCAAGAGAAGTTGGCACAGTGCGTCCACCAGCACTTGGACTTGAAGCTACGACGATGGTGTTCGTAGCAGTAGCAGGTGCGCCAATCCCTCCAGACGAGGTGCCCCCATCAACATCGGCCCTCGTCAGGAAGAACGTGCCTGCGATGGGAGCGCCCAGGCCGGCTTCTTCCACAAACGTTGCCAAATCGAAGTTCGGCCGGGGAGTCGAAGGGGCGACAAAATTTGGCGCCACAGTGTCGAAGTTCGTCGGTTGGACGAACAGAAGTATGACATATCTGAGGCGTCGCACGAACGATCAGTCTAGATCAGAATTGGGGCGATGCGAAGGGCTTACCGATGAGCATCAGATCCTACGGGAGGAGTGGGATTGACGTATTCTGTGAGCGCAGCGCTGGAATTCACGAGGGGCGCGTGGATCGTCGAGCTCCCGTCTAGGTGAAAGTCACCCCCCAAAAAATGACGGAACTGCGATAGCGACCTATTTTGCGGGGTAGGGGCATCTGGGTCCACTAGCGCGATCACGAATTTCTCGTTCACGAGCGATGTGTCGTTCGTAGAAAGCGAGAATCTAGGTGCAAGAAGGGTCTCTAAATCCGACAGTGTGAGACCTTGTTGGCACAATTCTAAGTGAACAGGACTTGACTCACGCTCCATAGACAATTGGATACCAGGCGTCACGGAATGTAACTCTAGTTTCGACGAGTCGGGATCTATGAAATCAACGTCCAGTATCGAGGTAGGCGTGAACGATGACAAAACATCGGGGACGATGCGTGCATTGTCGAAGGCTTTTTCGACGATTGGGATCGTCACGTCCGTAGGGTCAGAAGGATCATGGTCATCGCGGTCGCGTCTCGCAGCGCCACGCAACGCGAAAAGCAATTGTAAAGCGACCACAGAGACAAGCATGCTGTATGAGTGAATTGAAAGACTCGGTGAGCAGCACAAATCCATTCCGTCCAACTTTTATGTGCTCAGCCTGAGAATCACGCATAGCTCACAGCCTCTTCCAAGCTGCGTGTCAGAGCGGAAGCAAAGACCGATCTGCAAATTAAGACCCGCAATGTCCATTTGAGGCAGAATCTTCTGTGTCTTCCTTACATATGCACAGCGCGCTTGAAGCTACCGAGGCTGAACGCATCGTGTCGCGCTTGCAAAATCAAAAATGTTGAGCTCCTGAGATGATGGTCCCCGATTTAGACAATCTCGAGGATGCAGTGTCGTGGCATCATGGGAATACACGACCATTCAGCTCACCGATTTCCTTGGTCCATAGCTTGGCAACGTGCGCAGCTCCTCTGGCTGCAATGCTCAGGTAGCAGGACGCACCAGTTGAATTGAAATTTGCACCGTCAAAGAGCCAATACATGGTACATTCTGACCTATGCATCGTAGTCAACAATCGATGCGCGTAGAACAAGGTTCTCATTGATGTCGCTCAAGCACCACTCACATACATAGGCCACTACGATCCTCACAGCCGGCCAAGACATTCACTTTGTGAACTTTTTGCCCAACTGCTCGACCGCAGCACAGTCGCTCCCTCCCCTCACGCACAAAACGGTCCCATGATCTCTATCCTGGCCGTCAGGGACGATGCACTTAACGTCCTGAACGTGAGGACAGGGGCACTCTTCTGGTGTGGCTACACACGCCAGCGTTGCCGGACAGAGGTATTCAGAGCACGACGCTGCAACGTGGCAATTTGTGAGATAGTTGACTAACAACGCAATGTATAGATAGATGATGCGCACTGCTGTCTGCGTGCGTTGCCCATTGTGATGCTCCAGAGGGCTGCTGTTGCTGCTGTTGCCGCTGCCCGAACATCCCGTCGAAGAATTGAAATTGCGCAGAGGCCATCCAGATCTGGGCAAGGACAAAGAGACACAAGTTCAGGAGGTGCATGTTTGATGCCGCGGGCTAGAGGGTTGTGCAGGCGGGCAGTGAGTGAAGAACGCTCAAACAGAGGTGTGCCACGTGGTTCCCCGACTCTTGGTGATAAAACGATTAAATTCGACAGGTGGCAGAGAGAAACCAATAAGCCTCAAGCCTAAGGCCTAAGGCCCAATGCTAGCTTGATGGCCCGTAAAATACAAGGGCAAGATAATACACAATCACGGGTACCAGGATATAGAATAGTATAATACAATCCCCCTTCCACAAATGCTGACGGAAATTGAGCTTGTGACTATCACACGGCTTGCACGATGTTCATCTTACGGAACTGAGAAAGCAGATCGTCGGAAGCGAATCCAGCTCTCGACCCAGGCGGATGATACGACTCGCGCCTAAAGTAGAATCAGCAACTGGCTCGACCAACATGGAAAGAGCAACGCACTTCTGAGTTTTCGCGCGACTTTTGGGGCTCTCCGACACACGCGGCCTGAGCTCCACGTATTTTCTGAGAGCGGCCTGGACGTCTGCGATGGCCTCGAGTGCCTTGATCCCTCGAGGCTGGAAGGCAGGCGCAGACGCTCGCAGACTCCGCGCTGGTGGCTCGGGGCCGGGAATAACACCCACGCCCCGCGAGGGAGTTCGTGCGCCATATACGAAGCGCTTCGGATAATGCGGCGCACCTGCTCGTGGGGCGTAGGGCGCGCGAAATCGCGGTCTCGAGGGACCCATGTACCGAACCAGTGGGAATTCGGGTACGAGCGACCAGCACTCTCCAACCACCTGATCGGGCGCCTCGAGGGCGCCAAAGCGTGACGGTGGCACGTCTACGCCCGTCATGTCAAGTGGCAGCTTCCATGTGAATCGGTCGGCGACACGACGGATGCGACGGGAAAAGGCCGACTGCGAGCTTTTCTCCCAACGTGAACACTCCATGGCGCGCGTGCAGATAGTCCACCCCCGGGCTCCATACTTGGTGAAGACTATATTTTTGCGTTTGATATCCGAAGTGCAAACCAATGTGCATCGGTCCTCGAAGGTTGCGCGAGGATAAAGAGAATAAGCCGCTTTGAAACTGATGACATTCATGACGCAAGCTGCAAGAAACAATTTCAGAACCTCACGATACACCAACATAGAAAGCAAATTACTCACTGGAATGAAAATTCAGTACACATTCGACTGGGACCTTCGTGGTCATAACCTGGACCTCCAGAGGCCCATCTTTGCTGAGCGTTGGGTTAAGGAATCGCAAAACGGCAATGACGCCGCGCAACTCATAGATGCTGCTAGACTGAGCCGGCGGAGAGTCGAGCTCCAGAGCTGCCTGCAGATCTGATAGCTCGGGGGACGGACAATACTCATAACCCAGTGAATGAAGGAACTCGACCATCACTTTCGCATTCCATTGTGGCACGTAGAGATCGACGTCGGATTTCTTGTACACCGTGCGATTCAGAAACTGCAAGGCGTTGGAGCCAGAGATCAACGAGCCAGTACGCGCCTGGAGAGACCGAAAGGCGATGGGGTCTGGGAAGAAGCGGGATAGGTGCTTGTTGATGTCGAACGCGCCTTGCATGTAGGTGGCCACTGCGAGCTTTGCAGCTCGACAAGTGAGTGCTGTACGGATGAGGGAGGCAGGGGTCAAATAAGAAAAGAGGGTATCAGAGACAGCCTTCGTATTTAATAGGATAGCGATGGGCGATGGCGCGCGCATAGTTTGGGTATCGGGAGACATGTCTGCAATATAATCCGAAGAAGAGCCAGAAGAAAGAGGGATGGGCTTCAACAAGGGGAGGTGAGATTGAGGAAAGGGTACCACCCAGGGTCATCTTTATTTAAATACAGCACTAGGTAGGGCATAGGAATCAAAGCGCTTTGTTCTTGCGATCATGGGCCAAGGCTCCGAAACACGATCGCTTTGAGGCCACCTTGGACATTCAGTGGAGAAGCATGATATTTCGCCACGCGCAGGCTGTGATGCTGTGTATGCAAGACAAACGAGCAGCATCTATAATCGATGCAGGTGAGTGTCGCCATCGTGTGGTGGTGGTGGTGGTGGTTGCCAGCTGTAGGGAGCAGCCACAGACTGCCACAGGGCGAGGGTGAATGCCACAGCGAGCCGGTCAATTCGCGCCAATCATAGACAGCCTCGTGAGGCGTGGAAAATGCACACGTGCAGAGGCTGAGGTCTCGATCTGTGGCTACGAATGCCACCACTGCCACCTCCAACTTGAAAGCTCGAACCTCTACACTAAGTAGGAAAGTATGGTAGAGTATGGTGTGGGGGCTTGGCAATTCAGCTCGAATATGATGGGGCCATGTCTTTTCGGACAGATATTCCGACTTCTGATCACCTTTTCGATTCAAACAACTAGGAGCTACTGATTCCATGCTCGCCGACTGCCAGTCTAGAATTCAATAATACCGCGAGGTGGTTTACCATCTCCCGTGGACCTCACCCCATTTTTTTCTGCCGTTATACTGCCTCTTGCCATACTCAGAATCACTGAGCACACGTTTTTGCCAGCAATGTCCATCAGCTCACGCTTCGTGGGCCATCCTTCGACACGATGCTTCACGCCTCCACTCAGGGACCGCCGTCTGAGTGGATCGATTTCTCGGATATCTAATAAAAGCATGAATTCCCCAGTCGTATCTGGGAACGCCACAGCGCCGAAGAAATCCTTTCAGTACGCAACGCTCTCCCATGCGCACAGCGCTTCCAAGAGGGCGAGTGTCGTAGGTGAGCGCGCGCCTTCCATAAGACATACAGTGGCTTATATCCTTCTATGAAACAGGTATGGTACGCAGCCAAAGCATGGTCATCCCGGATCAGGTCTTTGCGGAGCCTTTGAGTCGCCCCCCGGCGATGCCGTCTGCTTTGAGCTCTAGAGACCTCAACGCCAGCGTGTCCTCCAGCCAGCTCTCGGGACTGAGCATGCTGGCTGCACAAGTCAACGCCGCTGCTCAGTTCAAGCTGCCCAGATCCTTCCAGATAAAGCGGCCCCGCGCCTCCGCAATCTCTGGCACGCGTCCGTCTCTCTTCGCTCTCGGCATAGTGCCGCCGGACCCGAATTCTGAGCCTTCGCCGACGGTGCCCGCGTCCATCTCGTACGGCGAGCTGGTTGCCTCCTCAACTTCGGCGTCTCTGTGCTCGCCTGCTCAACCCGAGTCGCCCCTCGCCCGCGCTCGGCGCTCGGCACCCCCCGCATCCGTTCCTACGCCTCGTCACATCCCGACCGAGACATCGCACAAAGTCGAAATCGATCTCCCGCGTCCCGGAGGGAGGCCCTTCGCTCCCGAGATGATCACCATCTCCGTACTGAAGGGGGACCAGATCAAGATCGTCGCTGACGCGTGGGATCAGGAGTGCGACTGTAAGTCGCGTCCTCGCTCGACCCAGCGCATGCATGAAATGTAATTCCGTGTTTACAGGCCATTTCGAGTGGTGTCTCGAGTTCCCGCCCCGAACGGTGAACATGTCCTCTATGCAAGCCAAAATCGACGTCGATGGGAATTTAATCGTCGATCTGAAGAGAAGCGTGCATTATGCCACAAACAGCCATTAATAGCATCTCAGCGTACCCATCCATGTACGACGATCCTCCCAAACTTTGTATGCAGACGTTCGGCGATGCACCTTCTACAATTGTCTGAGCTTCATTCCACCATGTCACGCCGGGTTTCGGACCAGCAGATCGGCTGCCGAGATTGAAGCAAACCGCAGAAACTTATCCCAACGATGGGGAAATGACGGTTGGACGCACACATTGTCTCGTCCCCGGACCTCGATAATAAATATAAATCAAAATCTATATAAAAAATAATCCACATGTAGAAGGAGACATATCTTCCCAGTGACTGGCTAGCGGACCATACCCGCTATCCCAGGTAATGGTGCAGGACTGATGCTCATGCCTCCGAAGGATGCCCCTAGCTCATCCGCGTCGCGAGTCTCGGCAGCCAGCTTCCCCATCCCGGGCATTGCTTGACCAATCACATCTTCCTCCTCCTCTTCCTCCTCCCCATAATCGTCCTCCCCGTCCTCCTCTTCCTCTTCTTCGTCTATGGCTACCGATGACCACTCGCGATACACGCCCTCGATATAGGACTTCGACTTTGGCAGCTTGTAAGGGTCGAAGGGGAAGAACGTGTTCAGCTCGCCGAGGCCGTTGTCGCTGAACGACATGAGCGCCTGCACTCGCGTGCCGTTTGAATGTGGCGTTGGCATATTCGGAGTGAACTCGAGCCGCTTGTTCGCCTCCATGATCGGATAGACGTAGACAAAGCCCGTGGCATGAGAGACGCGGGCGAACTGCAGAACGACGTTCTCGGAGCAGTGCTAGATGAAGATCAGCTTCAGCACATCACGATGATACAAATGAGCGATCACCTTCAAGGGGTTGAGCAAAGACGTCGCCATCCGCTGCACGATGGACAACTCGGGCATCCACTTCTTGTCTGGGCCATGGCCTGGTACAGAGCTGTACTCATCGACATCTTCACCCTGGTCTTCGAGCAGATCCCGCCATCGGAAACAGAAAATCAGGAACACCGCCTGCGCGACCGCATAGAAGACATTCTGTGGAGCCATGCCTGCCGAGTGCACTAGCCCCGCGCTCGCGACCGCCTCGTACACGTCCAACTGGCTGCGCAAGAAACCGCACAAAAGGCGCACGACGCTCCGCGTGCACTCCTGGTCGACGAATTGCGCACGGCTCACGAAGCTCGCGATATAGCTCGCCGCCGCGGCGCGGGTGACCACGGGCTGGTCTGCATCGAGCAGCGCCTTCGACACGAGCTCGCCCTGGAACATGTCGCTGAACTCTGGATCGAGCGACGCGTACCAGAAGAGCAAGAACTGCGTGTACCGCGATTTGAACGTGCGCAGGATCGTGCGGTCGAAGATGGAGAGGAGGGTGTGGAACTGGGTTCGCCGGAGCGTTTTGCTGCTCTCTGCAGTGAGTGCGTGGGTGGAGTTGCTGTCGAGCGTCGATAGCGGCGAACCGGAGCGCGCGACGTCAGGTGTAGGTACAGGATCGGGTATCGCAATGGCAGCAGTATTGGTGCGATCGAAGTGATCAAATACTAGCTTTAGGATAGAATCTAGCTTGTTAACCATATCTTGTATGTGGCTGACGATTAATGATGGCTCGGCGCGTCCATTGTCAAGATCACCTCCTTCAGAAGAAAGATCGGAGAAATCATCCCCACTCGGCTCTCCAGAATCAGACTCGATGTCGGATCCATCAAGATCACCTTCCTGACCGACAACGGTATCGAATGGATCTAAGTCAAACAACTCAGGTTGCTCTTGTGCAGCGTCTTCGGCCTCGAGCTCCTCGATTTCGATTTGTATCTCAACCTACGAAAGAAAAGATAAATGAGAAGATAAAATTAAGCCATGAACGCAGACGTACATCTATTTGGACAGCTCGATCTACGATCGTCGAAAGAAGTCTATCAGCGATTTCCGGGCAGTATTCCGTGACGCGGAGCATATTGCGGATGTACGTGACTTGCGCTGCCTGGCTTTGTCTCTTGTGGGGAAACTTGCGGACTAAGAGTGGTTGAAGAGTCGAGGGGAGCGTGGGGATGAGTGAAAGGAGATGTTGTAGAAGATGATGTATGCGGTCGTAAACGACCCGGCGCGTGAGGGGGAAGGAGGAGCTCTCGGGCAGGCCAGCATGTAGCGCTTGTAGACCGGATTCTGAAAGGCACAGTTGGCTCAGACTGATGATGACGGCTGAAAAAAAACGCACGGTATGTAAATCCCTGTGCAATCTCCCCCAACACCAACGACAGATATTCTGGTCGTGCACTGACCAATATCCCAATAAACGATGTGTATGATTTCACGAAAGTGGTTTCCATTGTCATCCATGGTACCCGCACAACAGCTTCGACAAGAGCAGAATGCGATCGCTCGAGGCGGGACACTACGTGCATCAAAGCCTGTATCCAAAGCCGCAGCTGCGGTACGGGGGATGGGGCATCACTATCGGGTTTGTTTATGTTGAACTGCTCAACCAGCTCATCAAACGGCTCGCAGATGCCCTGTGTCCGATTAGCGATATAGGCTGCTAGTTGATGATAAAATATCGAGTGGCACCTACCATGATTTTTTGCTGCAGAGCATTATTCACGAATGCAAGGTACATGTCCTTCCTCAGCTTTTCATCCTGCTTGATTCTAGAATTTGTGGCTATCGGCCTGGAGGCGAGAAGAGATGGTGAGGAGGCCGAAGAAGATTTTCGTGAGGGTGCAGGGTGTCTTGTGAATTCGTCGAGCGACGGCGACGACTTTGAGAGGGAAAAATCCATGTGCCTCGATGCAAGAGCAATCGGGCCAGTTTTTGGAGGCCTCTGGTTGAATTGAGAATGCCTTGAGTGAGGATCCATGGTTTATCGTCCAGGTCGGTTCAGCTAAGTTAAGCGCCCTGTGGGGAAGATAATTACATAATCAAGCGTCTAACTCATCCTCAAGTAATCTGAGCAGTAAATCAGTGGTAAATATTTGTTTACGACTAACGGAATGAGGACGCCTCTTGGGCAGAGAACGAGCCAGGAATTGTAACGATACACAGAGGCGAATCTATTTCGGAGCAGATACAACTCATCGATAGCCAAGTATCAAGTCAGGCAGGGATACACTATGCTGCAATGCTGTTTGTGATAATGACACAATATAGTCCGTGTCCAGGAAGGCATTTAAACCGAGTGCCAGCCCAATGACAACGCTGAGGCGTTACACTCGGTGTCGTGTCCATTTGAATACGCTTCGTTTAGGCACTGCGTATCTCTTTGCAGCGTCGGTAATATTCCTGGCAGAATTGGATCAGCTCTGCATCATAACTGAGTGTTGGAAGTCAGCTGCTAAATGCGGAAGAGATACTGTAAGAAAAACGTACTAGCGATCTGAGTTCGCAGCACGATAGGATGCTATACGATGTAAGAGCCCGGCTATGCGACGAGCAAGCGTCGCATCCTGGATGATATAGCGGAACTTCAATAACGACAGAAGTCCGCTGTCTATTCGAGCGAACTGGTCCCAGGTTCTGTTGTCTGATTGCTGTCCGACGGAGCGCCAACAGCAGACCGAGACAGGGTCCGATTTGAGGCTGGAGGAACTTGGTGTGAGTGATACAGGTGGTATGCCCTCGACATTTAAGGGCATGGTCCAGGTGTGGGCGTCATCAAGCCTTCGATCAACCGATAGCAGGTCGTCGCGAATAACGTATGCCCGGCGGCTCCGTAACACGTCCCAGCCTCGCTGCGTATATTTTTTGATTGCTACGTCACGGCGCCAAGGGACGTTGGTGCAGACGAAAGAAGCGCGGTCCTCGAAAGTAGCCCGGGGAAACAAAGAATACGCCTTCTCGTAGCTAATCATGTTCATCACGCACGCTTCGCAAAACTCATCAGTCCTCAGAAATGACGCATGAGGTAAAAGCTGAACCTACTCGAGTAAGAGCACAGCACGCACGAAAACGGTGCCGTGGTGGATATTACTTCCACCTTCAGGTCCTCCCCGTTGTCAGACTTTTTGACAAACTGGAAGATCCCGCGGAGCGGTCCGGGATAAACGGTGTTCATCACAGTCCGCTGAATAAGAGCAATTTCAAAGTCGGGGTCTTGCATCTCGGTGGGCAGAAATCGATAGCCATTTTCGAGCATGAACCTCCCGACTTCACCAGTGCACTCCTGGAACACGTAGAGGTCGAGATCGGCATCGGCGTAGGTTGTCCTGTCGAAAAACTGGAGAGCATTCGACCCTGAGATCAGAGAGGCGGTGCGAGCCTGCATAGAGCGGAAGGCTATAGGATCAGGAAAGTATCGGGAGAGGTGGCGGTTGATGTTGAACGCTGCACGGATGTATGAGTCGACCAGATCTTTGATACGTCGACATGTTCTGGACATGCGAAGAATGGTGCCCGGAGACGAGTATGAGAAGATGGCATCGAGGACGGCTTGATTCCGGATGGCTTTCTGAGTCGCTGATTCCTGGATAGACGTCATTTTCCAAGTAGCTGGCGAATCGCATGAAGTCAGCCGAGTCTGACTAGAGTATAGCGCACGCACTACCTGACGATTTTGACCAGTGCAGGTGCACCAAGGACGACGAGACGGTGAGACTTATCAGTCTGCAGAAGGCTATGAGGGTCTTGTTATGCGGGGACAGACAAAAGCAGACAGAAGATCCGATAGGTCTATTAGTGTCTGAGCGCCTACAGCAGTATTCCACGAATCCATACGTCCCGGCACTTCGATGGTGAATTCAGAACATCGAACAATGATGGATAGCATCTCAACCGCTGCTGTCATGCGACCGCGATCATGGAATCGGAGAGAAGAGGGCCGACGCTCGTTGCCTTAGATGACTGGTCCTCCTCGGAGACAAGCCTCGGAACCGTAATAAAGACACTGAAGTGAATATTCCACAACTCCGAATGGTCATGGAAGTTGTGAAGCAGATTTGCAGAGCGAAGCGCTGTCCTGCCGCGGTGCCGCGTGTCAGCCACCCATTACCCGGCATTCGCCGAAGCACCCGCTCGTTTTCCAACTTGCGACCCTGCGACGTCCTCAGTTCCATCCAGCACGATGCCTTCCGAAGAGACCAAGGTGCGCAGCGCCCTTTATATATGTCCTGTTGCCTTGACACATGTCTCAACGACAGGAACGAATCATCCGCGCCGTCGAGCTAGGCCGCGTGAGTCCTCACTTCACATATCGTCACCATTGAACGCTTACTCACTGAAGGGCCACAGACCGTGCTGCACTACGGCTGGATACCATTCATCATCTATGTCGGGTACACGCGGAGCAACCCGCAGCCCTCGCTCATCAAGTGCGCTCCCACTCCCATCATCCTCTTTGTCCACGCGCTGACGATTGCACGCGCAGACTGATGAGCCCGCTGGCATAATCCACTTCGGGTCTTCCGGCTCCCTCGCATTTTCTCCGCATCGCATCGACTCCTGTTTTCTGCATCGCCATGCTAGTCCTTACTCAGCTCTCCAAAATAATTGTTGCATCACTGCTTTCGAATGTGTCTGAGTCTGATATGAGCGCCAGCATGAACTTCGGCGCGAGGTAGCACCATAAGGTGAGCTCTTTGTGCACGCGCCACCTAGCTTCTTTGTTTCCCCACTTTTTCTGTTCTTTTCTGCTTTGTTTATCGCTGTGATTATACCTTTGTGGTAGTGCCCATTACCTGGACACTCCGATTCACCCGCTTTGGCAGGAGTGAATATGGAGAAATATCAAGGCCAGATATGAGCGTTCATTTCCTCGTCACACGGCCTTCCCTCATTAATAGAAGACAATCAACTAACAAAGCTCCGTATTATTACAGTCAACGTGAAATGCAAAGACAATTAAAGCAAATGATGATCCGATGTCCAACTCGATATAGGGAAGAAAATGCTATAGATACACCCTCCGCAAATCTGTCGCTGCGGTGATACGCTTGCAGATCGGACAAAGCTTGTTTGATCCGAGGCAGCGCAGCCAACATTCGCGACAGCATGTATGCCAGCACCCTGTGCTGACGGTGGGCTCAGTGTATGGGTCGAGGCAAATTCGACAAGACGGTGTACCAGCCACGCTAGAGGCGCTAGGAGACTCCTGACATCTTCTTGTCAGACAATTGCATACAAGGAGCATTTGAAAGAGACTGACCAAAAATTTCATCTTGGCCTCTAAAGCAGCAACCAAGGCTCTCTCGTCCATGACACTCCTTGCGCGTGCGATTTCTCGCTCATAGTCCCAGGCACCTGAGACAGCAGTTTTCTGCTCGAGCTTCATAATGTCTGCACCGTCCTCTCTCCGTGTATCTGCAGCAACGGCACTCCCGCCAAGGAGATCAGCTTCAGTGAACTGCACAGTGCCGAACACGCCTTCGTCGTCTCCATCTATATCCACTTCGTCATCCACATCTTCGAGCGTGCGATCGCGCACCGCGAAGCCAAGTCTGCGAGCACTATCACCATGGTTTGTGCCTGCCCGCAGACGGAGACGGGAGTGGCCATCTGCGGTAGTGATCTCTTCCCAAGGATCCAAATTGTCATTATGGCCAACCGGCTGACCGTCACCTTCCACGTCAACATCTGGGGATGGCGAGCGAGTCGACACGCGTGTTGCTTGCATACTGGCGTGTGCGATACATGCGTCGACGTGGGCGTGCACGACGTCCAGGTCGCCTTGAATCATTTGGAGGCATACAGGGCATGATGTACCCTCTGGATCGGCGTTTCGCGCTTTGCCCTTAGCGCGCCGCGCGCCATTTTCGTCGTCTGAATCCTGCGTAACATCTTGTAGTTGTATGTGTCTCTGCTTGCGGCGGCGTTTGAGGAGACGGAGAGTCTTGAGAAGCTCGTGTGATGCGGTAGGAGTAGGCCTGGAAGACATGCTGTGCTGTGCTTTGAGAGCGGAGCGACGGCGAGATATAGAACTAGAGCTTTCAAACATAACAAGTTCAGATGTGTTGTTACGATGTATCCGAGCGAAATGGCCCACTTGTTCTGGTATGCGCTGGGGTATGGGTCTACCCATTCATCAATGTCGCCGACAGCATCTATGAGAGACTGGACGCGCTGCGTCTCGAGCTCGCTGTGTTGGCCGAGTAGGCGGAGAGGGATAGGTTCTGAACAGACTGGACAGGGACGAGTTTCTCCGCGCTTGCCTGTGCGATCGAATGAGTGCTTGAAAATAAATATATCGGCACTTCGGACGTACGCTTCTTGGTAGGCATCGGCGGAGGAGAGAGCGACGACGACGACGCTACACTGCCCCCGTTCTGCTCGTCAAGTACGTCCATGGATATATCAGCCTCTAGCACTGCACGCTTCTTCCCCCTAGTATCAGGCCAACCCAATAATAATTAGCAGGCCTGTATATGAGTCTTGAAACAGTTTAACTGACTTTACGGTCCGTTTGACTGGCATTCTTGCTCCACCGCTCGAGGTGTTATTCGATGTCGTCGGGCACGAATTGACGCCGTCGTCGGCCGGAGCACGGGATGAGCGGGAGGGGATGGATTGTGGTCGTCGTGGACGGATGCCTTTGAGAGGCGGTTCGATCGTCGGCAGCGCCGGCTAGACCCTAACCTCACACTAGGTGCGCCCTTCCTCCTGACAAGTCACAGGTTGGTTGATCATGACGTCTCTTCCACATCTGTTCAGGGGACAAGTTCCGAGGATTATCCGATGCACTTTGACCAGCCAGTACATATACCCTGCCGTCGCAGCGGCCGCAATGCTTCGAGACTCCCCATATTCTCACCCCGCAAGCCAGTCTATCGATATCCCGTTTGAACGAGTAGTGAAACATGGCAAATGCAACGTTTGACGTAGACGAAACGTTGGCAAAGTTGACGATGCCTCAGAAGATTAAGATGCTTGCTGGCTTGGTGCGTCCTTTCTTCAAGTATCAAGCTGGCAGTTCCAATCATTTTGTTCACCGTGAGTAGGGCTGGTGGCATACTGAACCTGTTCCGGAGGCAGGTGTTCCGTCCATGCGTATGAGCGACGGTAAGGCCAGCATCTATGGCAGCACGGACTCCCTCTCATCCTTGCTCTAGGGCCTAACGGTGTTCGTGGTACTCGATGTAAGTCATAGCTATCTTTAAGCCGCATAGTTGAGTAACCAGATGTATCGATCCAGTCTTCAACGGAGTACCGTCTAGCTGCTTCCCGTCCTCCACGGGCCTCGGTTCCTCGTTTGACCTTGATCTCGCGAAAGAGGTTGGGGAAGCCCTTGGCGACGAATGCCGTGCCAAAAGTCCGTTCGTTCTCTAGCGCGCAAATGTTCGTCGTTGTCTTAGATTGCAAAACGCTAGGTTCGCACATTCTTCTCGCACCCACCGTGAACACACAGCGATCCCCCTTGGGTGGTCGTGGGTTTGAGTCCTTCTCGGAGGACCCACATTTGAACGGGACAATTGCAGCTGCATACATCAACGGTCTGCAGTCTAAAGGTGTCGCGGCCACGATCAAACACTTTGTTGCTAACGATCAAGAGTTCGAGAGGTAACACAAATCCTGATCCGTTGATACAGTGTGGCCGTCAACTAACCCATCGACTTCTGTAGGTTCTCTATCAGCAGTACGAACCATGTCCACAAGTGTATGTTTTAACTCTGATGACCTCCCATGAAAGGCGATGTCAGTGAGCGCGCACTCCGAGAAATATACCTCAAGCCATTCCAGATTGCTATCAAGAAAGCGAACCCATGGGCCCTTATGACGGCGTACGTGCTCATCATCATCGGTTCCGCATGGTATTGCATTATAGCTAATTGTTTATCTGCACAGATACAATCGTGTGAATGGCTTGCATGTCTCTGAAAACCCATGGCTGATCGATGAAATTCTCAGAAAGGTAGGTCATAGCAATTGATCCAGCTCAACGTGATTCGGCCACGGTTTTGACTGAGTCGACACTGTAGGAGTGGGGCTTTAAGGGCATGATCATGAGTGATTGGATCGGCGTATACAGCACCACAGAGAGTATCAAGGCCGGGTTGGACCTTGAGATGCCGTGCGTCTTCAGTCGTTGATTACCTGGTATGTCGTTAACGGCGGTTTACAGGGGACCCACAGTCATGCGCGGTAAAGCCGTTGAGCGCGCCCTTGTCGGGGGTAAACTCTTCCCAAGCGACATCGATGACCGCGTTCGTAAGGTATGTCCTTTCTCACCATCATCACTACTGTGAATCTTTCTCGCTCATCGGTCCATCCTTGCGCCAGATCCTTGAACTGCTCAAACGCGCCCATGCGTCCGGCATTCCCTTCGACGGCCCTGAGGACGGTGTCGACACACCCCAACTGCGCTCTCTCCTCCGGCGCGCAGCGGCGTCTGCCACTGTCTTGCTCAAAAACGACCGCTTGCTCCTCCCGCTTACCAGTTCCATCAAGTCCATTGCCGTCATCGGGCCCAACGCGAAGCAGGCGTTTACTTCGGGCGGTGGCTCCGCAAGGCTTTTGGAGACGTACAGCGTCTCGCCGCTGGAAGGCATCCGCGTCGCCGCCAAGGAGATCGGGGCTGAGGTCCGCTATACGGTGGGCGCCACATCGCACAAATACCTTCCCGTGCTGGATGGGTACATCAAGTATGAAGGCGGAAGTGGCGCATTGATTGAGTTTTGGAATAACGAGCCGGTAGAAGGGTGGGTTAATCAACTGAAAGATGGTGAGAAGTGTGTATGGAGCACGCCGACGAGGGGGAGTAATTGCTTCTTGATGGATGGTATCGTGCGTTGTCTAATCCTGAGTCTCGTCTATTTAATTTGGCTGATGCAAGCTGTGTATAGGATGAGGAGAAAGTCAACGAGATTTGCTGGATCCGCGTGGGTTCCAATCGCCTTTGTTGAGCATTTCATTATATAGCGCTCACACATTCTTGTGCCCTTAGTACAGCGCGTTCTTTATCCCCGATGAATCCGGGGACTATGAGTTCGGCCTCACGATCACAGGCAATGGGAACCTCTTCGTAAACGGCGAGCGTGTGATCGACCTGGCCACTGACCCGCCCGCGGGCGACGCATTCTTTGGGTTGGGAACAGCCGATCTGAGAGCCGTGGTCAAGGGGCTCAAGGCAGGAGAGCATGTGCCTGTCGAGGTCAGGCTGAGTAACGCGAGTTTCATCGGGCGCGGAAGCCCCTTCACGTGTCGTGGGGGCATCCGGCTTGGGGCTGTTCGACTTGTGGCTGGGGATGAGGCGATACAAGAGGCGGTCAAGGTGGCGAAAGAATCGGATGGTGGGTTTCGTCTCTGTTCGTCTAATCCCATGGACTACGTTGTTCATTTTTGCCTCAGTCGCTATCCTGGTGGTCGGCATGAACCACGAGTTGGAGAGCGAGGGCTTCGATCGGCCTGATATGAAGTACGTTAGAGGCTTCTTTAGATCCTTTGTCATGCGATGCTAAACCGCATCTTACAGGCTGCCTGGCTTGACCGACCAATTAGTTACAGAAGTGCTCAAGACTAACCCCAACACCGTCGTTGTGAATCAATCTGGCACGCCAGTTGAGATGCCTTGGATCGATGAAGCACATACATTGCTCCAGGTATTTGATTAAAAGAGTGCTGTTTTGAACATGTATTGATCGGACCTAACAGGCTTTCTACGGAGGGAACGAGCTTGGAAACGGACTCTCGGACGTGCTGTTCGGCAAAGTCAATCCTTCAGGAAAACTCGCTCTCACCTTCCCGTGAGAACCATCATTTCCTGCATCCTGGAATCGCATTAACAGCTTGCTTATTTATCTAGGAAACGGCTCGAAGACAGTCCTCCTCATCCTTCGTTCGGCGACAAGGGTGAATCATCTGGGAAGATCTTGTATAACGAGGTATTTGATCGCAACCCCACACTCTTGTTGTATATTGAAGTGTTTGCGCAGGGTATCTATGTTGGATACCGCAGCTACGACAAGCTCTCCGTCGAGCCTCTCTTCCCATTCGGTTTTGGCTTGTCGTACACCACTTTCTCATACAACGACTTGGAGACGACTTCCGTGTCAGCCGACGGAACCTTCAGTATCTCCTTCACCATCACAAATACAGGAACCGTCGACGGCAGCGAGTCTGCGCAGGTGTACATCTCGGATCCGGCGTCGGCGCTCCCGCGACCAGTGAAAGAGCTCAAGGGCTTCACCAAGATCACTTTGAAGGCGGGTGAGAGCACCAAGGCAAGCGTAGCGCTTGATAGAGAGGCTCTTGGGTACTTCGACGAACGGCGCAAGGCCTGGGTCGCAGAAAAGGGCGTGTTTGAGGTGCTAGTTGGCGCCTCGTCGAGAGATATCCGGTTGAAGGGAGGGGTGGAACAAAAGGAGACGTTCACCTGGACTGGGTTGTGAACTTTTGGGCTATTTATTGTACACCATGATTATGAGAAGTCTCCCAAACATGTATACTGAACATTTTTCAAACTATCTTCGCTGCAGGAAGCCTCATCGTTGTTCCTTCCTGAGGGTTTCGAAAAATGAACATCATTTGTGTGTCACATGTTTTGTTTGACGGTCACCGTTCACATAGAATGGTCACATTCATTGGCGTCTATTGACGTACTGTCTGCCACCTTCGGCCACTGGCACTTGGTTTCAGATCCTACCAAGTTCACGGAGGCAAGCGCGATTTGTTGTTGGGTTCTATCATTATCCTCTTTTCTCCAAGACAGGCAACCTTTATGAACCTTACGTCCATCACGACCTAATTACCTCCAGCTGAAGAGAGTTGAAGATACCCAACGAATTCCAACCATGGGTGCGTGGCATTCTGCTCAACTGATAATATGCATGCTCATTAAAATACACAAAGATTCTGCAATCGCGAAACAGCTTGTGGACAAGATGTATGAGAAACGAAAAGCAGCGGCGCTGGATCTCGAAAAGTGCGTGCCCCCATGCTACTTATCTGCCCCGCTAAATCAACCCGCTTTATGCGCTCAGACTTATACGAGAATGCCATCAGCTGGGCGATGAGCGTCGCATAGCACAGATTGTCGATCAGCTCACCGACATGTTCACCAGCACCTCTAATGCGCTCCATGTACGGAACGGAGGTCTCATCGGTCTTGCTGGGACTGCTATCGCCCTAGGCGTGAACATCGCGCCGTACATGGAGAGGTTTCTGGAGCCGCTCCTCATCTGCTTCAACGACCCCGAGAACAGAGTTCGTTATTTCTCTGCAGAGTGCCTGTACAATATCGCGAAAGTATCGAAGGGAGAGGTGCTGGTGTATTTCAATCCTATATTCGATGCGCTCAGTAAAGTGAGTCTCGTGTTCATCGTCCGGCACTTGGCCCTACAAGTAAACTTCCCGCAAAGCTAGCCGCCGATTCGGAACTCTCTGTCAAGAACGGCGCCGAGTTGCTTGACCGCTTGTTAAAGGACATCGTCGCAGAGTCTGCATCCTTTTATGTTCCGCATTATCCTGGGACGGAAAAATTACGAGAAGAGAATGGTATGGACAATGGCATTGTTGTGCCTCATCCAGATGAGTTAGACGGAGTGGATAGGCCTGGTGCAAAGAAGGCGTTCTCTCTTGCACGCTTCATCCCATTACTGTCCGACAGGATATATGTCATCAGTCCATTTACTCGCAGCTTTCTCGTCTCATGGATAACTGTCCTCGACTCTGTCCCAGAACTGGAGCTCATCACATACCTTCCCGATTTTATGGATGGCCTCCTGTAAGTTTCTACACGGTCCTTCTCATGGATGGTATTGACTTCAATCTTCTTTGTAGTAAGTATCTGTCGGACCCCACTGAAGACGTTCGAATAGCTACAGAGAACCAGTTGGGAGAATTTCTGCGCGAAATTCGGGAAGTGACCATCGTTCGTAAAGTCAAGGAGGAGCAATATAAAGCGCGCGAAGCGGAGCAGGCAGACCGGAGCCGACCCGACGTCGAGAAGGAAAAGTCATCCGATGTGAACCCACCCCAAGCGGTCCCTGCTGTATCTTTGAGAGACAGTGAAAGTGCTCTAGACGAGAACGACAACGAGAAGATCAACGGAGCTGACGAATCGGATATCCCAGAGCGTGACACTGGCGGTACGTGCACCGCAATCTCATGATGATATACAGTGTTGACTGTATGCATAGCTTGGATACCTGGACAGGGCGTCCATATCGATTATGCTGCTATCATTGAGATACTGATACAGCAGTTGGACAGTCAGCGTAAGCAATGCGTGTGATATTATTACAGTTCCTTGTCTAAGTTTCTCTTCAGATGACGAAATTCAGCAGTCTACAGCTCTACAATGGCTCGCAGAATTCCTAACATTCGCACAAGAGGTGCTGGTTCCCTTCACCCCCCGTCTCATACCAGCCATCCTCCCAAATCTCGCACACCACGTCCCCATGATCCAGAGTTCCGCCAACCGTACCAACAAGCTCCTAGCCAATGTCATTCAATCGCCCCCACCCTCAGAGACCCCCAGTCGACAAAATACATCCGAACGGCCACCACCATCAGCTCCTGCACGCAACGTCCCACCGTCACCTATCCCTGCTCCAAATTCACCTGCGGCCTCCCGCCAGTCTACTCTCCCTGGTCAATCTCGAGACCTGAGCTCCCCTGAATCTATAGCAGAATCAACTGTGCAAGCTCCGCCAGTTAGTAATATCGCGATACAGAAACGAGCGAGCCTTTCTGCAGATAATGGTGCTTCTCGCGGACTTGCGCCTGTGGATGCCAATGGCATCAACGCGCCATCCCACGGCACTCGTTCACATTCGCCGGTGTCGATGCGGAGTACACATCAAGCGGCTCAGGTGGATCGAGATGCCCAGAATCCAGAGGCTTTTGACTATCAGGCGACGGTCAATGCTTTGACGATTCAATTCTTGAGCGAACACGAAGAGACGAGAGTTGCTGCACTCAAATGGCTCATCATGCTGCACCAGAAGGCGCCAAAGAAGGTTCGTTGTGTGGCCATATATTCAGCGTTTCGTTCATTGCGCAGATCCACAGATTCTAGCAATGGACGACGGCACTTTTCCCGCACTCCTCAAGACTCTCTCAGATTCTTCAGAGGAGGTACGTTTCAACTCTATTTAATCAACATGCATGTCAGATATATCTCGATTACAGGTCATTAAACATGATCTTCAACTGTTGGCTCAAATCTCGTCAAGCTCGGAAGAGAGTTATTTTAAAGCTTTCATGATAAACCTTCTGGAGCTTTTCAGCACCGACCGTCGGTTGCTAGATACACGAGGCAGTCTCATCATTCGACAGCTATGTTTCAACCTCAATACTGAGAGAATCTACAAGGCGTTTGCTGAGATCCTGGAGAAGGAAGAGGTAAGCGCGCTGTTATTTGTGCTGGAGTGGAGTCTTACTGGAGCTCTTGATCAGGACCTTGAATTCGCTAGTGTCATTGTCCAAAAGCTGAACATGATTCTCATAACGTCACCAGAATTAGCAGACTTCCGGAAGAGGCTGAAGAGTCTAGAAACACGAGTATGTCTCTCCAAAAAAACCTCAGTCATGATTTCTGACTGCCACTCTGTAGCAGGACGGCCAAGCGCTATTCGTTACCTTATATCGATCATGGTGTCACAATGCCGTCGCCGTGTTCTCTTTATGTCTTCTCGCCCAAGCTTACGAGCATGCATCTAATCTTCTTAGCATCTTGTTCGTCCTTTACTTTCATCTATTCGCCGTCGCCTTAGTGACTTTTTCTATAGTGCTGATCTCGAGATAACTGTGCCACTACTGGTTCAGGTCGACAAGCTAGTACAGATGATCGAGTCACCCGTTTTCACATGTCGGTGATGATAAATCTGCTGTGATCAGGTTTGTTGTTCTGACTATATCCTCAGATATTCGTTTGCAGCTTTTGGAACCTGATCGATACCCCTACCTATTCAAGTGCCTTTATGGCCTTCTCATGATCCTACCTCAAAGCTCCGCCTTTGTTTCTCTTCGCAATCGTCTCAACGCCGTGAACTCTGCCGGGTTCCTCCATATCGCTCCTAAACCGTGCGCATATTCTCCCTTCTTTCTCACACATATGATCTTTGACGCGTATATGCAGGCCAGTCTCCGCCATGTCCACACGGTCCAAACTTGCCCGAGATGAGATCAAATGGGCCGACCTCCTTTCGCATTTTCGGGCCGTGCAGGCAAGGCACGAGAAAGCCCGCCGCATCGCCCTCGGCACGTCAGGAGAGAGCTTCTCGAACGGCGTTTCCTCCGCGTCTGAGGCCTCGTCATCATCTCGACCTTTAATGCGACGGAGAGTGACTGGTGGGGAGCCACCTGTAGCCTTACAGTCAGCCGCACGGCCACCCTCGCGGTCCGGTGGTGCTTTGAGCCCATTGAATCCTAGGTCGAGGGTTCAAGGCGGGTTGTTGGCGTCAGCGCTATCATCTCAAGGGCAGGCTGTTTCCAAGCCAAAGAGAGGATTGAGCCTCAATCGGAAATCATGATAGGGACACAGGATTTCACGCCAGAATCCTGTGTTGTACATACAGACACTTTCTCTCTGTGAGATGTTATCCATGCCTTCGTCTTCGCTGCGATTCGTGCTTCTTTGTCAGTTCAGTGAGTCGACAAAGCCGTTCTGCAAGACTAACGATGACTGATAGCTGAGAATAGAGGAATGATAGGGGACGTGTAAGTCGCATATATTAGAACAGATTACTTGAACACCTTGGATATAGATCCTTCTCACATTGCCTCGGCGTCTCTGACCCATTGCCGCGGGGCTGGCACTTGATCTGATTGGGTTGTACGGAGACGGGGTGGGTTTTCTGGGATCAAGCCCACGAAGATCTGAATCATATCGACGGAACTATTGCCCGTGGCGATGAGGCCGATAGAGAATCTGTGGAATACACGGGAAATGCAAGCTGTCACAAGATCTGATACGAAAGGTATAAACGGCAACAGCCCTCCAGCCCTTCTACAATGACAAGATGGCGGACTAAATTCAAGCTCGGTCAACCGGGACCACTATATGCCTCCGTACAAGGCTAATATCATCATCAGATAGCCCGCAATACGTTCTGGCGTACTCTTCTGCACCCCCGTACCGTTCTTTGAACATGCGGAGAAAGGCGATCATAGTCTCGTGCCTTATAAAGCCTCAGTTATTTGAGGTCGAAGGAGTAGGCGTTATAGTAACGCACCGCGATGAGAACATGTTGAGCGCAGCTTCCTGGTTCTCAGCAAAGATAGGTTCTTTTTCTAGGCGTGCCATAACCATCTCGCGCGCAGGCTCGCGGCCGACGCGAGTCAGGGAATAATCCGTGGCAATAGTTTCCTCATCGACACCTGCGAGCTGATCGATGCGACGCGTGTCGACAGATTCGTAAATTCCTAGATTGTATCAAGACTCGGGGTAGAGCGCCTACGAGGAGCAATATTGCGGCCACGATCCCTGTGCGGTCTTTCCCAGCTGGATACGGAGTGAGATGCATTATCAACTTCGATAATTGCAGACTTACCTGTACAGTGGAATACGAAGCTGTCTTGTGGTCTGTCACGCACATGGCGCAGTATGGTCCCAAACGCAGGACCACCAGAGTCTAGTATCTCAGAGTAGAGTTGCATAAACGCCTTGAGGAACCATTTTTTGAATACCACAATGTATTTATTCAGCACCAGTACGTACCTCTGTTTTGCCACTGGCATATAGCTGAAAACGTCTGAGTCCGTCCACGGCAACTTTGGTCAGTGCAAACACAATAATGCTGACATGCAAGAAATGCGAGGAGATGTGCCCCCGAGAGATAGATACGTACCGGGCCATCATCTCAGGACTGTAGTCTTTCTTCTCAAACACTGGTACGTGAATAATCTCTACACCATCTATGCAAGGGGTTGGCGTATTGTATTTCAAGATCTCTGTATCCGAGCGCAGATCGTATACGGTGGTAATTCCGAGGTCGTGCATCTGATGCTTTCCTGTATCGAGTCCAACCAGGTTCCGATCCACTCATGGGTCAGATGCGAACAAGGGTAGAGAAACGCATGCTCAGCTCGCCATCGTCTGTGATGCCAGAGACTTCTCCAGCACGGAACATGAAGTTCGCCCGCGTAACCTCATTGGAGTGCTGGGTGCGGTAGTTCCCTAGACATCGCACGTTGTATACGCCAGATATCGAGACGAAGGGAGGGTTCGAGAGTGTCCTTGCGACATAATCTGGGTCAAGTGCGTCCATTGCCTGTCCAACACGCGCCCCGAGCCTAAGACGAGTTGAGCGTGACGACTATACACGTGATTTTGGAGAACGATCGCGTGATGAGCGGCGCGCTAGCCTCGCGCGCTATTTTTCTCCCTGTGCTTGACTTCTGATAGACACCTCATGGACATGAATAGAATTATATCCTATTCCACATCTTTACACCAGGGTAGGTGATGTGCATTTTCTCTCAAATTTATTGGAATATGCCTTTTCGCGTCCAGAATTTGGCTTAGCGGGGGCATTCGATCGGGAGTGACGACATAGGAGCTATTGGGATTGTCCTCTCGACTCGGACGGCTCTTGGATCCCAGCTTCCAACATAACCACAATCGAACCTCTCGACAGAGAAACTCACAATGAAATTTACAAGCATCATTCCTGCATTGTCTCGTTCTCGTCACTTATCACGCCATCATACCACCCCAAACCGCCTGTTCTATACTACCTCGACGTGTCTCTACTCGTCGGCAGGAAAAAAGTCGAACAAGGACACTGGGATTTCTCAGGGCCACGTCGCCTCCCCGACGAACCGCCAAAAGAAATCCGTTCACGGTCAAGACGCCAGCGCGGGGTTCGCCGCCAACGAGCATCCCTACGACAGCGCTTCCCCTCACGGCGTGGGCAAGCCTCCGCGTGCGCCAGACGAGTCCGGTAACCCAGAGCGCATCGGGTTTGCAGACCAAGTAGGCGGACAGAGCGCGTACGCCACCAAGCTTGCGAAAGGCGGCAGCGGAGTAGGGGCGGGAAGCGCCGCCGGAGCAGGAGAAGAACATTGGGAAGAGGTGGAAGATGATCGAAGTGCGGAAGAAGCTGCATCCCCTGGCGTGTTTGGCACCGTCAAGCAGGCCCTCGGCATGGAAACATCGGCGGGCGACGTGAAGCAAAACCGCGGAGGCGGCGGTGGGGTCACTGGCACAGGGACGTTCACCTCCAAATCTCCTGGGGAACGCCGCAAGTTATCGACCCTCACTCGAGGTCGAGTAGCAGGAGCATCGGAACGGCAGCACACGAGATATCGTTTCCCCACACCAGAGGGAGAACTCACCGTGACTCGCGCATCCGAGATACGGTTTGGGACTACCTCTGGGCACTACCCGCACTGCGAGTACACGGTTGTCGAGACTGCACGTACCCCTGGAATCAACGGCAATACGGAGTGGCCATCCGGCCAGTGGGACAACGCTGGCGTGCCCGGTACGGAGGAGAGTCGCGAATATATGCATGTGGATAGGGAGGACCCATACGATCTCCCTGGTGCAGAGAGAGACTTAAAGTTGAGATACGGAGGCCGAAAATGGAGGCTGGAGGATCAAGTGGACTGAACATGTTTCCAAGTCATCATTGTCCTCTTGTAGCAGTGTAACCTTATGTACCATCATACGTCGAGCCATTCAAGAGACCAGTCGCCCATAACGCTGGTTTACAGTTGATATGATTTCATAAATCATGCAGCATGTAGGGTATGCAATGTACGATACCAGTGCCTCGAGCCTACACAGAAAGAAAGACGAATAGTGCTACAGATGGAGAGAAAATGTAGAGGCAAGCAAGGAACAGACAAATTGCGGACCGCATCAGCTCCCAATCGACTCCCAACCCCAGAAAGCCGTTGGTCTAAGCGTGCGGGGCTTCGTGTTATGCATTACGGCCCGCGTTTTGACCGCTGTCTCACTCCACAACCACAAGTTATCCCCTAGACGTCTCGTGCAGACAGACGAAACCGAAGCTGATGCTCGAAAACAAGCCACGTCGCTTAGAAGAGACGGATGGGCTTGCCCATCGTCGTCTTAATGTGGAACGACTTGACGTTTTGCCAGTTCTTCTTAAGAAGAGAGACGAGGAAGTTGATGCCTTGAGAACATAATTGAGCGATGCGAAGGTAAGGGAGCAAAGACGGAGGTAACGCACTCAACATGACGTTGCCAAGAACCTGGTCCTCCGTCATCTGGATGTGACCGACGGCGACACCCAAGCAAAGAACCTTCTTCAGCTGGAACTTGATGGTGGAGCGGACCTCAGTGAGCTTGATACCCAAGTCCTCCGCGTGAGATACGGGGGTGGGGAACTTGCCCGCTATACAAGCCCGTAAGACCAGGAATCAAAGAGGGACGATGATTCTACGTACCCTTGGAGAGACCGGGACCAAGGAGACGAGGAATCTGCTTGATGAGAGTCTCAGAGGCCAAGAAAGCGTCGTACTTCTTTGCGAGCTTCTTAACGAGCTTTTTGTTCTTGTTAAGCCTAATGAAATCGTCAGGCGCGTCGTTCGATCGAGAGATATCACGGAGCGCACTGACTTCTTCAAATCGTCAACGGACATGTACTCGAGATCGATCTGCTTGGCACGATCGATGTCGGCGGCATCGGCAAGAATGCAGATGGACATGCGAGGGCGGGGGACATTGGGAAGCCTGTGCGCAGGCGTCAACGGTGTGAATCTCTCCTAACAACGTGTGAAGCGCACTTGACGGTTCCGGAGAAACGCTTGTCCCTCTGGGGGTCGTAGTTCTTGAGGCCGATCTGAAGCTCGATGGTCTCGACAAAGTTGCGACGTTTCTCACCGGCCGCCTCTGTGAGCAATTCCTTGACGGAGCCCCGCACACTTGCCACTGAGAGCTTGCTGCTGCACTCCGCGACTCAAATATCAGATTTCTGCGCATAAAGCGGTGCATATGAGTAGCAGAACGAACCTCATGTTGGAATTTTAGGAACCTAGGGAGGTAAGGTGAGTAGACGACGTTGGTCGATGGTGGGAAAATTTGGGTTCAGAGTGGCGTCCGACCAGATCCAGCAACTGTATAGCGTGACATTCCGTCACCCATTGCGTCGCCGTTGTCACTCCCAGGCAGTTCATCAGTCCACTGGAGTACACGAGGACACACAACTGTCGGTTTTGTAATCCTCAAATCCTAATCCAGATGCTTCATTTGCATAGCACAACAACTCAGGAAAGCCCAGCCACCTTGTTAGGTCCTCAGGTCATCGAAAATCATGTCATCCTGGATCGCACATTCGCATTCCTTTCCTCAAAGGACATCTTGAGTGTCTCGAGGACCTGCCGCATGGCAAATGCAAATGCAAAGTCATATTTCCGTCGGGCACGCGACATCAATCGACGATTGAAATGTTTCTTCCCCGACCTAACCACGTTCCGCGCTTTGCAGGTGCGCACAGGCGCTGTCATCCCCTCGTCGATGTCCCTAGATGATCGCTATAGAGGGGACAAACTAGAGCTCCATGTTCTTCGACCACACCTCCTCGAACTTGGCAAGCTTGTGCTTGCAAACAGCTCTGAATTTAGGCCCAGCACAGCTTGGCAGGGCTCCGATTTTGAGAACACCTGTAATCATCTCACTAGGACCCTCCTCTTCTGGCGGATGGGTTCTGTGAACGATGCCATTGACCACCGCATTCCTCGTTTTTCTTTCGTCAGGCATTCTGTCGACGACGGGAATGATGTCACCGTCGAGGTTGCGGTAGTCCAGTCATCTCAAGTCGGCAACATGGTGAGTTCTTATCATATACCTTGGGCCTTGATATTGACACGCCCTGCACAGTTGTTCTCACGTGCACTTTGATATATCATAGACGAATCAGTGGCCATCGAATGGCGTGTACTGATGGATTATCGATTACAGTACATCGTCGCGCGGGCTGGGACCCGAGGCTGAATCTTGTATGTATAATAACGCCAAGGCTATACATGGCATGAACAATATCGGATTATTTGCATGCCATTTGCCAAACCGAGGATCAGGTTGTCTACGCTTTCAGCCAGATCGGGGGTCTTCGCGGACTGGGCTACGCAAAGATGGACGAAGACGCAGGGCATCTACGACCTGCAAGTCTGTGAGCTCTTCTCGTCTGTTGCTCTCATCCCTGCAGACAAAACATGGTTTCGAGTTGCTCGAGGCTCTCGTGGCGGACACGGTCTAGGACGACCCGTCCAAGCGCCCGAATACCGACGAGGCGCTCCCTCCCCCGCTTCGCGCAGATCCGATCGACGGCGAAGTCTGCGCCCACACCGCGGGGTTGGCATAAACGAGATTCTGGTTCTGCACCCTTTCCGCACGCGCGCGATCTGCGTACGCGTCGGCATCGCACCGTTGCAGTAGCGACTTTGAATGCCTAGGGCGTTCCGCACGAAGCAGCCTTGCCGCCGGACCGAACCGTCACCGCGCGCGTCCTTAGTGCTCGTCGACGTACATGATATGGTCTCCGACACGCGTCCGCGCAATCGAGTCTCTGAATACTCTAGCGATACATCGCCCACAACAATAAATAGCACCCTCGCATAAGATCACGCACGCACTCCCGTCTAACCCGCCATCAGCGCACGTACGCACACCGCTCGACGATGCCCGCGTCCAACCCACTCACTGCCCGCACATCGGTCACCGCACGCCCGCCGTCTCCGCCCACTCCTGGCTGCCCATCTGGACAAGACGGGAGCAGCAGCGCGCGAACGCGAACAGCTCCTCCTCTCCCGAGAACATGGATGCCGAGCCGACAGTTTCCGGCGTGAGACCCTGACAGCGAGCATCAGTGTATTCAGGCGGGTGAAAGGGAAAGATGGGAGCGAGATGTGCTTACGAGGTCATCCATCACGCTGCGCATGTGGTCTGATATCTCGCCCTTGAAGGTGCTGTCGTCTGAGAAGATCTGGTATATGGGTAACTCGGAGGAGACGAAAAGCTTCGTCTGTAAAGCGAAACACAAGTTAGCATCGACCTAGTGGACTGAGGAATTCAAGGGACAATAACCTTGCTCTCATAGCACGCTTAAAATGAACTGTCACCGCAAGGTTAACGATGCAATGAGAAACCTAGCACGTACCATCGATGAACGTGATGAACCTCCTCGCCTACCCCACGCGTCAGACAAACAAATTCCACAGACACAGCGCACCATCCAACGCACCTTATCCTTCTCCCCCAACCCCAGCCTCGGCACATCGCACAAAAACACAGTCCCGAACTTCCGCGTGACCTCCAAATAGTCCGCCGCGCTCAGCGGGCGCCCGCACAGCTCCTCGAACGCGAACAGCGCGACGCGCGACGTGCTCTGCGGCACGCGCAGCGCGCGGCCCCAGATGTGCAGCTCGCGCCCGTGCACGACGGGGTCGGCGGGGTCTGCCGCGGCGAGCGCGGCGAAGAGCTTCGACATCTCCGCGCGCGTGCTCGCGTCGAGCGGGTGGTGGTATACGTGCGAGAGCGCGCGGGGGATGCGGCGGTAGTCTGTCGCGTTCACGGGTGAGCGGCGACAGCGAGTGAGTGCGGAAGAGGACGGGAGGCTGACCGGTGCCGGAATCCAAGTCGGTCACGTCGAAGCGCGTCTTGAGGATCTCGATCGCGGGTATGAAGCTCGACCGCTGGATTCCGTTCTTGTACAATTCGTCGGGGTGGCGACTGCGGGGCGTTCAAAACGAGATACGAAGATCGGGTGGATGGGGGTGCACGCTTACTTTGATGTGATGACACAGACCACGCCGTAATCGAGCAAGCTTTCCAGCAGACGGCGCAGGATCATCGCATCCGCGATATCTGTCACCTGGATGTAGGTCAATCAAGGTGTACGCAAGCTGGCGGCAGTGCACCGGTTAATCAAGACAAGCACATTTGCCCTGGCCGACAGGAACGAATCGCACATCTCGTAGATGCCGAGGGCGAAATGCGCGCGCTTGGACCAACCAGCGCTACCGAACCACTCACCGCACCTGAAATTCGTCAAAACAGAGCACGCTGGCCTCCTCCGCGAGCTCTCTCGCCACGGGGAGGATGGAGTCGCCGCCCTCGTGCCCCATGCGGCGCTTCGCGGCGTGCAGGCGCTTGTGCACATCGATCATGAACGCGTGGAAGTGGACGCGTCGTTTGCGGGTGATGTTGGGCGGGAGTGTGCGGTAGAAGAGGTCCATGAGCATTGTCTTGCCTGTGCCGACGTCGCCGTAGAGGTAGAGGCCCGCTGGGGCGTTGGCGGTCGCTCGTTCTGAGGTTGAGGGTCTCGAGAACAGACGGGTAAGCTGTGCGGAAAGCGCGACGGTGAGTGTGTTGTATGAGGGCCATAATTGAGGTGACATACGATGGAGGATTGGATATATGATGGTGGGAGAGGCGGGGGAGCGTAAGAGATAAGGGCATCGTGCAGGTCCTGCAGCTTCTGTATGATGCGCGTCTGGTGATCGTCTGGTTTGAGGGTGCCAGCTTCGATCAGCGCTTCGTACTGCTGCATCGGCGTCGATGTTCCTTGAAAGGGGTATGAGTAAACTGGGTTCGACCATCAGAAGAAAAAGCACACCTTCACCGTAGTGTGAGTCGTTGAGCTTTCCGTGTAGTATGGACGCCTCTGCGTCGCTGCTGGACGTAGACGCGGTGGCTAAGGAGGAGTTGTACAGGCGGCCGGAGAAGGATGGCAAAGGGGTCAGAGCCCTCTGAGGTGATGGTGAGCGAGCTCGAAGGCCAGCATGCCGCGGTGGTGAAAGCAAGCGCCGCTGGACATGAGGAGTGATGTACGGACGGATGGACGCGGTTGGCTTCATGAGTAGATCGAAAGCGACAGAGCAGGCCCCAGCAAGACGGTAGCTTTAAAATGCGATGGCCGAGGTTTTATGGAGAGTGTTTAATGCGAGGAAGGAAGGGATGGTGCCCGGAGGCGGGAGGAGTGCGCGGCAGAGCAACGCAGCCTCGGAGCATCGGGCTTATCTTATCACGTGCACCCGACCCGCTTTCGGGGCAGTCGCCGATACCCGAATCGACCTCCGTGGCGAGTCGCCCCGAGCACTGCAACCGGACACTGGCAGGCAGCGGAGCGATGGACGCAGCGACCGAGTCCTACCTGCTCCTGCTCCTCTCCGACGGAAACCTGCCGACGGGCTCGTTCGTAGCTTCCTCCGGCCTCGAGTCGCACACCACCCACGCACTCGGATCAGCGCGGGATCCGCTGGGAGCCACCGTCGCGTTCGTCCGGGACAGCGTACAGACGTACGCCCGGAGCGCGCTCCCGTTCGTGCGCGACGCGCACCGCGCGGTCCTCGTCTACGTGGCGGGGGCGACGGGCGTAGACGCAGACGCAGACGCGGACGGGGCAGCGATTCTGGACACGCTGCTCCGGTTAGACGCGTTGTACGAGGCGAATACCCTCAATCACGTCGCGCGGCGTGCGTCCTGCGCGCAGGGCGTCGCGCTGCTCACCCTCTACACCAAGGGCTTTGCGTGCCCTCCAATGCTCGCATCTGTGCAGCCAGAGGAGGGAAGGGAGAAGGAGCGGAGGGTGGCCAAGCTGGTTGTTCGTCTGAAGCTGTTCGTCCGCGGCGAGAAGACTCATGGGCACCTCCCGGTGTGCTGGGGAGTCCTGGTCGGCGCTCTTGGTCTATCGTTAGGTCCGAAATTCTCGTCCATGTTTATCTAACAAATTCTCAAAACAATTTCGCCCCAGAACGAGGCGCACACCTGCACCTCTTCCTCCACGCTCGCGGCCTGCTCTCTGCAGCCATCCGCATGAACTCCGTCGGCCCCTATGCCGCACAGCAGCTCCTTCTCCACGCGGTCCGACCCCTCGTCGATGCCGAGGCGAAGCGCACCGAAGGTCTTTCCACCGGTGTGTTGCGCAAGGCCGATGAAGAGGAGGACGTGTTCGTCCAGAGTCAACTTGGCCCCGCGAGCACTTGGCCGCTGGGCGAGATTGTCGCAGCTCGTCATGACCAGTTACACTCCAGGATCTTCAACAGCTGAGGTAGGTTGATTTCTCGATGCTCCAAGCCTTTCCGCAATCGAATACATCACGCAGAGCTCGCTGCTAGCCCACGTCGCTACATCTGACGAGGCAAGCGATCGCACTCGGGGTTATTGGTCAGCATTGTGCTGCATCCTCAGTGCCTCAGTCGATACAGATTCTCCTGCTGAATCTATCCATCTGCCCCAGATGGGGAGAAGAAGGTGTATCTGCGCCGTGACCTTTGGATCTGAGATTTGTTACCCTTCACTTTGCCCTCTTCCGCATTCAACGCAATATCTCATCTCAACCATCTTATCTCACTGCCCATGTCCTATTGATGTTTGCGCACACGTCCTTCCCCCCGCCCACTACTGACCTGATGCGTCGATCCGTCCACCGTTGTTCAACAAGTCCAAAATACAGAAGCGACAAATTACATTCGAGTCAGTACGCAATGTCCTCTGCGGCATGCTCGTCTCATCACTCAGTCGCTCAACACAATATCCTTCAGCTTTCCAAAATTCGGTGTCCCGAGGCCTGTCACAGGATCCCACCCCTGCGTCGCCTAAGCACACAAGCAGAGACTCATCAGCGTCCTGTAAACTGACCAAACGATCGCGTCAGGACTCACGTTGAATCCGGGAGTGCCACAGCCCGCGTTGTTCCCCACTGTGATGTCGTTGAGCCCTCCGACACCCTTGCCGTAAAGCAGCGGGTTGAGGAACCCGAGCGGCGGAAGCCCAGACGCGATCCGCGCGTCGTTGAGGAGCGAGACGACGGCCGCGAACGTGGGCGACGAGGCAGACGTGCCGCCGATGAGAGTGGGTCTTCCCCTGAGAAATATGCGGAAAAAGTCGCCTTGTGCGGAGACGTCGGGGAACGCCTGCACAAGCGAGGTGTGTTCGCAGAGAGTATGGTTTGGGGGAGGTTCGAGGGACTCACTCGGCCGCTTCTGGGGTGGCGAAAGGAGTCGGGTTTTGGTTTGTGAGTTGAGCGTTTCTGATGACGAGGTAGAGGGGTTCGACGCACTTGTTGTACAAGCCGTCGTACGTCGCGGCTGGAAGCTTTCCGAGGTACGACGACACGGCATCGTTTTGATAGGACGGGCGAGTGAACTGGTGCTGGCTTATTGAGAGAGCTCGTCAGATCGAGCAGCGAGGAAGAACCCACGTAGTCGCTGAACCCTCCTCCAGAGAAAAACCTAGAGACAGCGACCTCCGGTATATGCTGCGTTCCTCCGACAGAGGTCACGCTATCAGAAGCTCGTGAGGGGAGAAAATGCGTGTCGTAAAGCAACAGGCTCACTAGGGACAGCTGGCAGGAAACGTGGGGATGAAACGTGTCGCATTGCGGCCGTCGTTGGTCAGGCATTGCTGCGTCTTGGGATCGGGATTCCCGTCCCCGACGCCAAAGTCGCCTGAACTGAACAGAACCGAGACGCCGCGGGCACCTGCGGGTAAAGCCTCTGTGACATGTCCCAGTTGACGAATAGAAGTATTTACCAAGCTGGGCCAACGTCTGACACAAGCGCTCCGCATAGCTTCTAGGTACTGTATCGACGGCCCAAACGTGAGTTTCCGAACACCAGTCAGAGATAAAGTCTGTACCTGTCTGCTCATCGTCACCGTAGGACGTTGAGATAGTATACGGGATACTTTTTTGAACGAGAATATAGTGAAGCCACTACGACAACACAGAGGGCTGATCAGGATACCGATCCTGACTGTAAAAGCCTGCCTTACCTGAATGAAAGGTTCGTTACTGCTGTCCGCCGGCATTCGGGCGTCCGGGACGAAAGGCGCCCTTCCTCCGGTGGAGTAGAAGATTCCAGGAGTGGGATATGCCAGGCCGAAAGCGAACTGCACGTCCAGATTCGCTTCCGAGCCCGCGTCGGAAAGGGTCTGGTCGTTCTGACCGCCTATGCGCCGAATCAAAACTGGAATCCAACAAAACCGATCAAGATAAAAAACACACCGTTTATCAAGGACACGTTGAACGAGGTGCCCGCGGCCTCCGGCCTCTGGTCATGATAGAACATCTGGAGATCCTCAAAGTTCGCAAACTGCTCCAGATACCCCGTGATGCCTATCCGGTTTTGACCGGCCGGGGACGGGGCGTAGCCCGCGATGTTGTACAGCTGCTGCAGGCACTTGATCGTGATCGCCCTGTTGCAGCTCGCATCGGTCCCCGAGACGGGGTCGACGATGGGCGGGTGGTCGGCATCTTGTTGCGAGGGGGTTTCATCGGATCGATGATTTGGAGGGTCGATCGGGCGTTCTGGAGGCGCGCGAACATGGTGGTGGGCTGGATCAGCGCGATGTGGGCGTGCAGGGCCGGCGGGAGGCTGTAGCTCGTGGTGCGCACTACGACATCGCCGTCGAGAGCATGTTTCCAGACATGATAATTCTATTTAGAATCGCTTGAGATCGAGAAAAACGTCGAGATGAGCTCGGGGACTCACGGTGTCCAACATATTTTCGGCTAGGCGAACGGGCACGTCAACCGTAATCCAGTCCCTCGCCGGTGAGTGCGTACAGGCCCCTCTCTTCAGGCCATGTTCCAGCAGCCACGCCTCTACAGCATCCACGCTCGCAGGATGCGGGGCAATCAAACTCTCGACCTCCTCCTTAAACAGGTGTTCGCCGTACCGCGCATGCCCTGGATCGCTCACTCTCGTAGAGGTGCTTCTCCAATACGGAGAAATTCGGCTGAGGGAGCGCGATGTGCAGTGTCACTACGTGATCGACAGGCGCTGGGCCGAGCTTGACCCAGTGGCGGGGTGGATCGATGCGCTCTTTGAGGTGGAACGGGGAGCAGTCGGTCCGGCGAGGGAAAGGCTCAAGCCTGTAAAAATAAGGACAATGTAACGACGAAACATCATGGCGAGGGAGCGGGAGGGAAGAGGAGATATGTAAGCCAGCATATTGCATACGAAGATTTCGGAACGGACTAGGGGACTCCGGACGGGATAGCAATTGGTGACTGGTGGTTAGCCGTGATGTCAATCTGGACTGGAGTAGCGTCGCTGGTCGTAGATTTCAGTGGCAAGTCTTGCGACGGCCGCACGCAGAAATAGATGATATACGTCAATGGATTAGCTGAATAGTGTACATGCTCCCTGATAGCTGAGGCGAGCGGGACATGATGTATTACCTTGAATCTGAGGGTCAGAAATAATATTTCAACATCCGAACACCAAGCGTTCGCGACTTGAACAGGGCGGCAGTAATCCAATTCCCCAAAACAATCCCCCACAAAGATGCCAATATATGACACTCCTCCGCTCTAGAGGAACGCAGTCAGATATTTCTCCAAGCGTGCATTGCAAACCAACACGCACCTTTCCCATAGAGATACCGATAGACTCGCGACCGCACTTGTACTCCGCTTCGAGCACAGGCTTTCCATCCAACCGGTCCAGCACGTTTCGGACGATGACGGCGGCGTGATTCCAGCATGCACGCAGCTTGCTGCGCTCCGGATTATCGAGGACGTCGCCGGCGCAGAATATCCCTGGATGGTTTGGGAGCTCGAGAGAGGGCGTTACGCGCACAAAACCCCACTCGGTGAGGACGTCCGGACCCAAGGACTCCAAGAACCTGGTATTTGGAGCGCCACCGCGGCAGCTGAGCTAGAGGATTTAGCACGTCAACGGGAGCCTGCATGCATATAGAACACAATTTGGACATACGACGAGATCTGCCGGTATGGCTTTGCCCTTGCGGGTGTGGACGACACCGTCTACGGGCTCTATTTCGTCCAGACGGTCGTCAAATACAAAGCTCACGCCGCGAGCTTCTATCTCGTGCTGGACGCGCCTGCGGAAGTGATCCGGATATACCTTATTGAGCGGGAGGTCACCGCTCTGGACGATATGGACCTTCTTATCCTGCACATCCACATGAGCAACGAGATGATAGTACCATGCAGGTGTACGCGTCGCACTCACCGGCCAGCATTCCTTGATCTCACCAGCGAGTTCTAAAATTAGACTGTAAGCAGCAGCACGTGACAGTCCACGGCCAAGAAAGGCAGACCCACCGACATTGACCGGACCACCGCCGGCCAACACGATCTCCTTCGCGCCCTCGATCTTCGTCCGCCATTCCCCGATAAACGCCAGCGTCTCCTTCGAATCCGGATATGCAAGCGGGCCCTCCCACCGCATCCCTGGCGCGACCACGAGCACGTCGTACCACACCTTCTCCCCGTCCTGCAGCAGCACCCACCCGCCTAGCGCGCGTATCTTCTGCGTCCTTCGCAGCCGCCTTCTCGACCCCCACGACCCTCGCGACTCTGACCCCGCCCACGCGCGACGGAACGAGCGCGTCGTACGGCTTCAGGATCTGGTCCTCGAGCTTGCCCTCGGCGGTGACGGCCATGCGGAGGCTCGCCGGCAGATGGACGTAGAACGGGCGCGCGGTGATGAGCGTGAGCTCGTGCCGCGCGGGGTCGAGCTTCTTGGAAAGCTGTCGGGCGGCGGCCGACCCTGCGCCGCCTCCGCCGACGACGACGACGCTCTTCCGCTTCTCATCGGTCAAGCTCGCCATGGGGGGAAAGTGAGATGGACAGGATCTTATCAGCGCGGGCTTTTTTATCTGATAATATTCGATCCGCGCTCGCACTGCGGCCGGCAAGGACACGCCAGCCACGGCAGGCCACGACTTTTGTGTCATTGTGACTGACGCGAGCTTACAAAGGCCTACCAGAGCCTGCAGTCAGGCGCTAAGCAGGCGCTCTCATGCAAGACACATCGCGCGCAGCACAGTGTGATATGCGTACAGTAGGACTCGTCACTTGGAGAGGCCGGAGTGCTACGATGGTGAGCTTTGTTGCACGTCATCGGATGCCCTTGACATAAGTACGTATGAGCGCACACGTCGAGCCGCCAACACCGGCGACATTCGCGTCGCGCGCGACAAGAGTCACGAGTGTATCAACATTGCAGGTGAAGCAGAGCGAGGCAGATAGAGAGAAAGAAAAAACAGGAAGCCAGAACGAACCACCAGAAACAAGAAACGGCACACGCGACGACGCCGCGCGGGCAGAGCCAAGAGAGCCTGAAACGGTGAGGTGGAGGAGAAGAGGAGGAAAGAAGGAAGGAAGAGGCGGGGAGACGAGACATCTGCGACGCAGCTACAAGGCCTCGGGCCGAACACTGTATGTGTGCATGCGTATGTGCGTATGTACGTATATGGGCTAGGATCTGGCGTCGAGCAGCGTCAATAACGGACGTCGTGGTCGTATAAGTAAAAAACGAGAAGCGGGGATAAAGGGGCAGGGCGGAGGTGGGGCGGGGGGTGCAGACGTGGGTGTACTTATGGAAGCATGTGCATGATGGAGATTGCATAACACGAGAACGGAAGCAGCAAAAAGCAGGCATGTCAATCAATGGTGGGGCTGTTGTAAAGCGCAACAAAGGAGAATACAATGAGAAGAAAAGAAAGAAGAGCAAAAAGGAAAAAAAAGAAAAAAGAAAAAAGGAAAGGAAAGAGGCGAGTAAGTACTAGGTATGTTGTGTATGTGCTTTATGTACGTACGAATCCATCGCCTCGAGGCTTCAGCAGGCGCGTCCATATTAACCACAGACGAGAACGATGGACGGGGCGGCAGGAAACGAAGAGCTGCTCAATAGTATACAGGCTGAGACGTGCGCGGGTCCGGCGGATACACCTCGTACGGCATGCCCTGCTGTGGCATATCGACGTAGGGCTGATATCCGTACGTCTCGGGGTAATAGTACCCCTGCTGATACGGCTGATAGCCCATCATCCCGGGGTCCATCGACGGCGGCGGCGGCGGCGGGCGATGCTCCTCCGCCGAGGTCATGGGGTACGCAGGCGACGGCGAGCCGTTGGGGAAGTACTCCTGCGACGGCCGCTGCATGTGCGAGGGCGGGATGAACGCGGGCGCGTTCGGGTCCACGCTCCGCGGGACGCCCGCGGCGGACGCAGACGAGCTCGTCACGCTCGAGCGCAGGGACGACGCGCCGTTGCGGAGCGCGGGGCGCGGCGACGGGCCCTTCTTCGCGTTCGCCTCGTCCTCGGGCGTCGGCTTGCGGATCTCGATGCGGCTGCTCTGTCGCGGGGGCGCGAAGATCGGGGCCTCGCCGGTGTAGGCGGACGGCACTGGAGAGTGCGCCAGGAAGTCTGGGGAGACGGAGAGGTTGGAGTGGTGGTGGACGTGGTGAGGGACGAATGGGATGCCGGGAGGCATGGACATGTGTGCCGGGATGACACCGCGCGGGTTGTAGAGAGGGCCGGGAGGCGGAGGTGGGGGTTGGAGGTACACAGCGCGGCCGGTGGCTATCTCGTAAGGGATGCCGTGTTGGTTGAGTCCGATGCCTGGTGGCAGCGCCGGGGCATACCCGTACGGCGAGCCGAACGAAGGCGAAGGCTGGGCCATGGGGGAAAAGACGGTCTGGAGAGGAGGGAGGATGGGTGGCTGGGGTCTGTCGTGGGATGTCGGGGGGACAGTCGGCGCCTCGATCCACTCCCCGTCGCTGTCGGAAGATGCCGGCTCTGCTGGGACCTGTGCGGGCTGTGGACCGAGGGCAGGGGAGCTGCTCGTGCTGGGCTGGGGCGGGGGCGGAGCGGGGATCGGGATGACGGTCGGGGGAGGCGGCTTGGTGATGACGAATGCGTCATCGATGGGAGGTTCAGCCATAGTCGTAGCAGGCTCGGGCTCGGACATCTCGGGGACCGCCGTCCCCTTACCGGCACGTGGCGGGAGACGGACCGTGAAGACCTTGTCCGCCGCCTCCGAGGCAGTGGCAGAAGGCGCCGCTGGTGCTGATGTCGGCGAGGACGACGATGCCCAAGGACGAGGGGGAGTACGGACAATCTCCTCCTGTGGCTGGCCTGGCAGCTTGATGCGATACCCCGCGCCCTGACCCACCCTCGGCTTCAAGGACGGGTCCGAATACAAGAACGACTCGTGGTGCTTCGTCCAGACGCGTTCGGGCTTCATGGCATACCAGACGCGATGCGGGGACGACGAAGACGGCATGCCCTGTCTTGCGTGAGTGGAAACTGGAGAGAACCCTCCACGAGCAAAGCCACGACCACGAGGCGTGAACCCACCTCTGCCACCACGGAACCCGCCGCGCATAAACCCTCGCTGAGGCTGGTTCTGCTGCTGCTGCTGGAACTCCGCCCTCCGCTCATCCCTCTTCTTCATCTCCTCGAACCCGTCGTGTGTCCACGGGCGCTCAACGGGTGGCACCTCAGCTGACCCTTCCTGCTCACCCTCGTCCTCCGGCGCTACCGAACGCGAGTTCACGAACCCGCCTCGCCCTCGCGCCCCGAACCCGTTGTTGAACCTCCCTCTGCCTCGCCCGCCCCGCCCCTGCCACTTCCCTCGCCACCAGCCACTCAAGCTCCGGAGGTCCTTGTCCAGCAACCTGTCGTCATGGCCCCAGAACTCACCGACCGTGGGCACGTAGGACGGGTCGCTCTCCAAGCGCTCTTGGTACGCCTGACGCGCGGTCTGTCCTACGCGGCGCGTGAACGAGGCCTCTCTCTGGCGCGGCTCGGAGGTCGAAGGAACAGGGGACTCGGGCCTCTCCTCTGAGTGCTCAGAATTGGGCGCGGGAGAGAGGGTGGTAGGCGGCGCGGAGGAAGTGCGCGCCAAGACCGGACGCTTGCCTCCCCTCTCGGGCTTGCGCGACCTCGTGCTCTGGAACCGGTGCTGGGCATCGAGATCCGCAAAGTCGATGACGGGGAGATCGTGGTCGTCGGCGACGGAGTCGTCCGCCCAGTCGAGCGGCGCGTTGAGCAGCGTCGGCCCGGCGGAGGCGGACTTGACGAGCGGCGTGACGGCGCTGACTTCGGGGGGCTGTGGGGTGTGCGTCGAGCTCGGGATGAGGACTTGCGGGTGGCCCGTGGTCGGTGCGTCTTCCGACGCAGGCTCTGTCTCCGAGTCTGATGCCGAGTCGAGAGACGAGCGGTCGTCGTCGGACTCGGTGTCAGACCGAGCCTCGCGCACGAACTCCTCGTCGCTGTAGATGCCGTCGTTGGCCCTCCCTCTGCGCCTGACGAACCGTGTCTTCTTTAGAGACTGCGCACGAGGGGCTGAAGATGGCTTGATGGCTTTCAATGGGGTGGGTGCGGGCATTGGAATAGCTATTGGATGGTGTTAGAGGGGAAGAAGCGTGAGTACAACGTGAAACGGGGTGTCAGTCCAGGACGAAACAAGAGTACAATACGCACCAAAGAAGACTGGGAACGGTCGCTGATGATGGCCTCGAGGGGAGAGAAGCAGGGAGGGTATGGCAAATTAGAAGTTATGTCGCGGTACAGTGGGGGAGTCGAGCTAGACGTGATAAAAATATGGGAAAATGTGCTGGTGAATGTCGAGAGCGGTGGGGACGACGGCGAGGACGATGAGCAAGAGAAAGTCACAATGCAATTGAAACTCCGCGCTGGGACACGCTGCGGGACCGTCCCTTGACTCCGCTCACCTCTCTCCATCTGGCCGCCACGCCTCTTTTCCTCGTCTTCGACCGACCTCGCTTGAAGCAACAGGTAACAGATGGGCATCGATGTCCTTCTAGGCTGACATCTGTATTTTTCTGCAATTGTCTTCTGCTTTGCTATCGATGTCCTGACGAGCGTCTTTTTGTCGACCTCTGCTCGTGATGCAGTCATGTATGTAGACGCCGTGAGTGATCCGATTTGCACATTGTATTTTTACAGTTTAGACTTCGTCATCCCCGGAGCCAACGACAACACCTCTAACCACTCCAGCACCTTATCCGTCACGCTCTGCCTCGCCTCGACCATGATCCAATGCCCAACGCCCTCGAAGGCGATGTCCTGCAGCTTGGGTATGAACGTCCTCGAAGTCTTAATCAGCGCGGGCGTCGACGTGGCGTCCTTTGTCCCCCAGAAATGGAGCACAGGCAGGTCGGCACGCAGCGCCGGCTTGAGGTCCGCAGCTGCACGCACGGCAGGCGTGCGGGGTCAGTGGGTGCTCATGAACGTGGGAAGCGCAGCGGATCAGTCACCGTGCTCCTCTTCGAACCGGATCTTCGTCGTGCGGTAGTACGATAGCGGGCCGTGCATGCTCGTGAACTGCGCGGCGTAGTACGCGATTTCCTGGGGGCGACACTTGTTGCTCGGACTCGCGCACAAACACGACACGGGGAGCGGCGCCGCTCACCTTGTCAGAGAGCAGGACTTTGCTCGTCGACGTGCCCTCCTCGCCGCTCACGATGAATTCCCTGAGGTTTCCCTTGACCGCGAACGGCTTGCGCGGGCGCACGCGCCCATACATGAGCCGCATGAAGCGCACCAGCGCGCCCTCGATCTCGCGCGTCGCGTCGTCGCTCGCGAAGTAGAGCTGGTACCCGAAGTTGGGCACCCGTTTCACCACGCCTTCGAGGGGGAGGTAGTGCAGGGCCGGGGGCACGTACGGTACCGACAATCTGTCCTTCGTCTTTGAGCTCCTGTGCTCGTTATTTCGAATGGCGAGCGTGTATCGTACATTACCAGAGCGAGCAGCCTGTTCGGCTGCCAGAGCGCGAATCGAGAAGCGGTGTAGGCGCCCCAGTCGTGGCCGACGAGGATCTGAGTTGAGAGCGCGCGGGTCGAAATCGAAAATCGAGTCGTCGAGGCGTGCCTGGGGGACTCACCACCCTCTGTACGCCGAGCACGTCCAACAAAGCAGCGAGGTCGGCGCACAACTTCTTCATAGAGTACTCAGACGCCGCGGCGGGCTTGTCCGTCCCGCCGTAGCCCAACATGTCCGGGGCGACGACTCTGTAGCCCTTCCTCACCCAAGGGCCGATCTGGTACCGCCATCCGTACCTGGCGCCGACCTCGCTCGAACAGACAGCGGAGAGTACATAGCACACTTGTAACGCACCAGAAATCAGGGAATCCATGGACGCAGAGGATGGTGGGCACCGTTTCGGGGTTGTGCCCGTCGGGCGTCTGGTCGACGAAGTGGTAGGTGCGGCCGGTGGAGAGCAGCGCCGTCCTGTGGTTGAAGCTGGCGGGATCCGAGGGGTTCATGGACATCGCTGGTGCTGGGGATGCTCTGACGAGGATGCTGTATAGTGGCTGTTGGTGGGCGTTCGGGACAGGCGGTGAGGTTTCCCCGAATCATGTGGGGTAGTGAATGGACCGGTTAGAGAGAAGCAGCACTTCGGGGACCTGAGCAATCGAGATGGTGTACCCCTTCTCATAATCGCCGCTCGATAGATCTGCAGGTCACCTGCGGAGACAAATGGGTCGGCATTCCTCGAAGTACAATCAATATATGTTGCCGATGGATGGCAGTTGACTGGAATCGGGGTCCCAAGACAGATGCTTGTGACCTGGATTTGTTAGAGATGCCGAACGAGCGTCTTAGCGATGCTGTCAAGATCTGCATGGGACATGGAACAAGACATAACAGGGTCTGCGTTTCCGCGCCTGCGCGCGGATCTAACAACGTTTCTGAACGGCTTGAGCGTCTGACAGACATCGAGGGTCGGGAATAGGACGCACGTGGCACGGGGCACGTGTCCGGAGTCCGGACATTCATGCGGAAGTTGTACGACTGGAATAAGTAGCGGCCTCAGGCTCTGCTCCTCGGACGCTCCACCTCTTTCCTTCCTCTCCCTCGTCGTCCTCGTCGCCCGCCACCCCATGAACTACCTCTGGGGCGCAGTGAATGCTATCAGCGCCCCGTACCAGTACTACAAGGAGCTCCCGCCTCTCAATCCTTCTACGCTCACTGGTGCGATTGATGTCATAGTCATTCGGAGGTCGACCGCGGACGGGGGCTCCGAGCTGGCGTGCTCGCCCTTTCACGTTAGGTTTGGGAAATGGCAGGTCCTGCGGCCTGCGGAGAAGAAGGTGCGTGGATAACGGATGTTTCGCGCTGGTCGTTGCCAGACGCGGTGCTGGCGGCATCGTGCGGATCCCGGAAGGGCAACGGGTTGACAGAGGTGCGGTCGACGTGACGTTTGGGGTGGTACGAGCGTCGTCCACGTTGGGGGCGGCACTCATCCGAGGGGCAGCCGTGTCCAGCATGCACCTCTGCGGTCTGCGCACGGCTGCGGGCCCGCGCAGTGCTCCCAGTGCGCATACACCCTTGCGCTGGGTTCGGGCGCTCGTTCCGAGGACGTCGTATATTTGGACGAGATCCGCACACGACCCGTTACGCACCCTATGACGTCGTCTGCGCGCCCTCAAGTCTCGCCATCATTGACCCAGCTGCCCATCTCCAGGTCAATGTCTCCGTCAACGGCAAGCTCATCCCCTTCAACATGAAGATCGGCGACGCCGGCGAGGCGTTCTTCGTCTTCGAGACAGAAGGCGAGGTCCCAGACGATCTGATCACCAGTCCCCTGCTTGAGCCGACCAAGCCCGGCGAGGCGAGCACCCACGTCGACGAGGGCTCCCGCTTTGGCGCGAAGGATACATATCGAGACGCCGACGGCGCCCCGCAACGCGCTGAAGAAGCCGTCCAAGAACCTGACTTTCTGGATCTCAACGCGTCCAACACTCCCGATTCAAGCATACCCGCCCCAGAGCCTCCTTCCCCCAGATCGAAGACACGGCCTTCTGGGCTGTCTCTCTTGAAGCCCGTGTCGGATGAGCGCGACTCTCCAGAAACAGGCGAACCGCCTACCTTCCTCGGTCGCACAGCCGGCTTGGGCAAGGGGGTCGTGGACACGATCGTCGAGACGGAGAAGGAGAAGAGCGCTCAACTCAAGGACAGCCTCCTCGCTGCACGCGACCTCACTCAAAGCATTACGGCTAGTAGAAATGAGCACAGCAACCCATTACATGCAGATATACCAGAAGACAAAGGTGACGATATTTTGCCCAAAGTTAAGACTGAAGATCTCGAAGCCCCGGATGTCCTCGACAACGGAGGTGAGTGCGCGTCGATCGCCTTCCTCTTCTCGAGCCAACGGACATATGGTATCAGATGTCATGATCGACATGGGCGGCTATCATTCTCGACGTCCGGACCTTCAACACGGTGACGGGCAATCCTTCTCCGCAATCCCATTTCCCTCCTCTTCACCGACTCCCGAGACCCGAATATATCCACCCTCTCCGACTACCGACACGAGCCAGAATTATCGAGTTCCCTTCCCGAACGGTCGCGCAGATTCCGCACCGCCGGCCGAATCGCCTCCACGACAACACCTGCACCGCGCCTCGACGATTGACATGTCTTCTTCCCCGCCGGCAGACGAGTACATGTGGGAGTGGGGCGCGTTCCCGCAGAAGTCGCCCATGCGCGCGACGTTCCCGAAGACGACGCGCTCGAAGATGGCGGCCAAGGCGGTGGGCCTGGTCGGCGACATCGCGGAGATGTCGGGCGAGTCGGACGAGGAGGGCGTGCACGAGGAGTTCCAGCGCAGTAAGAGCCTCCCGCCGGAGCTGCAGGTCGACGGGAGCGGGGAGGTGCGCTCGGACATGGAGAAGAGCGATGACGAGCCGCTGTCGGACGGGGATGGGGACGGGGACGGGGAGGGGCAGGGGAGGATGAGCGCGGGCGAGGCGGCGCAGATGCAGATGCAGAGTGCCGAGCGGACGTCGTGGGTGCGCTGGTGGAGGCGCGGGACGAAGACGCGGACGCAGAGCGTGGACGTGCGGTCGGGCGATAGTTTGGTAGGGCCTAGAATACGGAAATTGAGCGGGAAGGGCGATCGGCCTGCGCTGAAGGCTTACAATTCGGTCCCTCTGGAAGTTGTGAGTCTCGATCTGTTGCCTCGGATCTGATCCTTGTCCTGACGGTTGGCAGAAGCAAAGCAGCAGCTTGTCGACGATAGTGCCGAGCCCGGACGCTCAGACTCGAGACCCTCCAGTGTTGTCCGCTCCTGCGTCCCTCCCGGACGAAGACGCTTCCATGCGCAAATCCAGGCCGCCAACCCCAGACGAGTCCAAAGGCCAGACCAGGTTCGCGAAGACTCTACGCTTGACATCCGATCAACTCGTGAGTAACAGCTATTTCGCAACGCGCCCTTTCCTGAACGTTGAGCACAGCTGAAACAGCTTCGTTTGTCGGGTTCTTAGAAACAGCTGGATCTGCAGCCCGGCGCGAACACGATCACCTTTTCTCTCTCGACGTCCAGCGTCGCCGCGTGCACCGCGCGCATATTCGTGTGGGAGGGGACGGACCACATCGTGGTCTCTGACATCGACGGGACCATCACGAAGTACGCACGAGGACTGCGTGCTCTATTCCTCTTTGCGTTTGCTCAAGTCTGTGCGCAGATCTGACGCCCTCGGACACGTGTTCACGATGATCGGGAGGGACTGGACGCACTTGGGCGTGGCCAAGCTCTATACCGATATATGCCGAAACGGATACAAGATCATGTATCTGACGTCCCGCGCGATTGGACAGGCAGACTCGACGAGGTATTATCTGCAGGGTATCAAGCAGAACGATTACCAGCTGCCGGAGGGCCCCGTCATCATGAGCCCCGACCGGCTTATGGCCTCGTTGCACCGGTACGTGCGCCGAACGATTTGCGCGATCAAACGAAACTTGACCGGGTTGTTGGCTTACTCATAGGGAGGTGATCATGCGCAAGCCAGAGGTGTTCAAGATGGCTTGTCTGCGGGATATCCAGCGCCTATTCAGCCCCGCGGCGTCAGACCCGTTCTACGCCGGATTCGGCAACCGGATCACGGACGCGCTGTCCTACCGGAGCGTCAATATCCCCAGCTCGCGGATATTCACCATCGACTCGAACGGCGAGGTCAAGATGGAGCTGCTAGAGCTGGCGGGCTACCGGTCCCCGTGAGCAATCGTCCCAGTTCTCCAGGAAGTCGGCGCGATCCTGATCCCCCTCTGCTCTGACCGCAGTTCCGTGCAGAGCTACATCCACATGACGGACCTCGTGGACCAGATGTTCCCGCCCATCCAACACAAGTGGGAGAGCGAGTTCACGGACAACAACTACTGGAAGGCGCCCGTGCCCGACTTCCCGCTCCCGGACCTGGCGCCGCCCTCGCCCGCGCTGAGCGCGCGCTCGGACACGTCCAACCAGAGCGCGCTCGCGCGCCTGCGGAACTTCAGCCTGCGGAGCACAGGCAACAAGGCGTACACGCTCCCGCCGCCCGCGGTGGCCGCGGTGGCCGCGCGGCGCGGGCGGAACATGGGCGACGAGCGCGAGCCGCGCCTGCGCCAGATGTCGAGCCTCGAGCGGCTCGGGGGCGCGCTCGCGGGCCTCGCGACGCCGAGCCGGAGCCGGAGCCCCGAGTCGTCGTCGGAGACGTACTTGGATTCGGAGTACGATGGCGAGGAGGGCGAGAAGGCCGGCGGGGGGCAGCGCGCGCGGGTGCGGGTGCGGACGCGGAGCATGGAGAGCATGCCGGGGTCGTTGCCGGGTTCGCGGACGTCCCTCGATGACGAGGAGGAGGAGGAGGACCTGGAGTTCGGGGCTGGGGACGAGGCGTACGAGGGCGAGGACGAGGATGTGAACGAGGAGGCTGTGGAGCAGGCGTTCGACGAGGATCTGTTGGCGGCGGGTGAGATGGAGAACGTGCCGTTTTTGTAGACTTGTAAGGTACTGTATATTGTACGGGTATAATATCGAGGGCTGTCAGCATAGATGCATACGCGTTTCGACTTTGGGCTATAGCGTGCATAGCATATCTCCACCTGATATTCATCTGGGTCAGGTTCAGCGATTTTAGGACATGTTCTGCTCTAGGACGCCGACGACGATTTCCCGAATGTTGCAAGGGCCCGAGGCGGTGGATACATCCATCGTCTGATAAGTACTAGGCACCGGTCGGGAGCAGCGTTTGTGAAGCTGTGAAAGAACCATAAAGCTTTACAATAATTGGGTGCAGGCAACCGTATTGTCCAACGACAAGGAGATATGAACACGCATAGTAGTTCATCAAGAACAGTGCAAAGCAAAGCAGAGCAAAGCATAGCAAACGAAACGAAACGAACCGAGACGAACCGAAACGAGACGAGACGAGACGAAAGCATAGATGATAGCATAGTAGATTATGACGACAATATTGACAATGGTGATGACGTGGAGAGCAAAGTTACGGACGTACGAGGGCGTTTCAGAGCAGACCGGAGGAGCGGCGTAGAGGATATCGGAGATCGTGATCAAGAACAGCGTGAGGGATCATGTGACGAGGAGAGCACTGCGAAAGCGAAACAAGATGCGGGTATAAGCACAAAAAAACTTGCCAAAAAAAAAGATTGTCCATGGAAATTGAAGATGGGCGTTCGCTACGGCACGACAGCCTGCGGGTATATGTACTTATCGTTAATTTTCAGAGTCCGGCGTCCGGCGTTCACCGGAACGTGTATGCATACTCAGTATGCTGCGTCTGCGAGGGGGGCCGTACGACCACGTCCGGCAGCACCTCCTGCCCCCGAAGGACTTCCCGTTCCCTCGTCGTGTCCGACCGCGCAAGCTTGAGCGAGCGCAGCTTCTTGTGCCGCAGCCCTATCCCAGTCCCAGTCCTGGCCCTAGCCCCGCTCGGGGCCGCGTCCTCGCGCTGCTTCTGCTTCTGCTTCCCGTTCCCGGCCGCCCGCGCGCCCTCGGCGCTCGAGTCTCGGTTCTGGAGGAGCGCGAGCGGGCGCAGCCCCCCGCCGCCGGGGGAGGCCGTCTTGGGCGAGCCGGACGCGTCCGCGGGCGCGGCTTTCTTGCTCTGTTTCGGCACGAGCGGGCGCACGGCGCGCGTGGACCATTGGGCGAGCCTGCCGGAGGTGGAGGGCGGCGTCAGAGGCTTGGCGCTGGGGGGCGCGTTTTCGTCGTTCGGCGCGGGGGCGACGAGGCCGGCGGGAGCGGAGGCGGCATCGTTGGCGGATTTGATGTACACGATGCTGGAGCGGCGGTGCGTGGGTGAGGTGCGCTGGGAGGCGGCGCTATTCCTCCTGTGCTCGACGGGCGTGCTTTCGGCGACGGGGTGCCGAGGGTGAAGTCGAAGAGGGTGACCTCGGAGTTGGCGGAGGCGGGCGCCTTGCTGGGCTGGTCCAGTGCGGCAATCAGGGTCGCGAGGGACGAGCGCGCAGTGTTCACGCTTGTGGGCAGGTCCTCGAGCTTCAGGGAAGATGGCCGGGGTCCGAGGGTACGGCCCGAGGGAGAGCGAGCGAGGGTGGAGCCAGATAAAGCATGTCGCAGATACACGTCCGACTCCGGCTTCAAGACAAGATAATTTTCCTCGTTGGCAATGGACTCGCTTCCCCAAACCGACTTCCTTTGGTCATTGGCAGCTACGGTACTAGCCTTGTACTCCTCAATTCTGGCTTCCAGGGCGTCGTCGGTTGCGTTCGTCCAAGCCGAGAGTTCGCGAGCGCCGTCTTTGCCCAACGCAAGGCTGATGAACGAAAAAATCAACGCGCTGGTGAGGTGCCATCGAAAGGTCGCGCTTACCCCGGGAGACTGAAGTGATTCTTTTTGTGCGCCGAAGGCGTCCGGGGCCTCGGCCCGCGCCGGTGAACAGGCGTCGAGTGGACATCGGGGGACTCAAACTCGGCGGAGGTCGCGAACCCGCCGAATTCGGAATCCGCGCCGAAGGAGTCCGCGATGGCGCGCCTCGCCTTCTTGTCGGTGTCGGCCTTGCTTCCCTTGCTGAAGGTGCCCGGGGGGGAGCGCACGGCCCAGTCCCCGCTGACGCGCACGTCGTTCCCGACTTTGAGCCCGGGGACGAGCAGAGGAAGGAGCCCGGCGGAGAGCGCGTCGATCTCGTTCATCTCGTCGTTCCCGACGGCGCCGAAGTCGAACCCGGAAGAGTACGATTTCTTGTGGGTGATATAGTGGGAGCTCTTGATCGTCGGGGGGGTCGGGGGCAGCGGCGCGGACGGCGGCGGGCTCATCGGAGAGTTGGGTCTGTTCAGAGAGGAGGCCGAGCGGGAGCGGACGTGCGTGGGCTGCCAGGGTAGGGCGGAGGACACGCCGAGTAAGTTTCCGGGTGTCAAGAGTCCGCCCGTGGACGCGCGCTTTTCGGGGGACGGGGGTATGACCATCGTGGTCGCGACCGCCGAGTAATGCCGCTGCGCGACCATGATCCTGGTGCTGAACGCAAGCGACTCGTCAGCGCTCGAGAAGTGCGACGACGTCCTGGACTGCTTCCTCGTCCGGCCTAGCTCGGCGCTGATCTCTGAGTACGGCGTCGTGGGCGCGGTAGGAGGGGGGCTCAAGTCGTCTTGAATGGGAAGCGGGGGAGTGGAAGGCCTGGCGTCATTGTTTTCAGGTGGGAGGACCGACAGTTTGGGAGCTGGCGCGAGCATCCCTAGAGCGCGCCCGACGCGGCTCTTGCCGTCGACGGCATCGCCCTTGGCGACCCAGACATCGGTGCTGCGACGTCCCTCGATGACGGTCATGCTCCCGCTGCGCTTGTACTCGCTGGAGTGGACGGGGAGAGTATTCTGAGGCGAAAGGGCGCGGGCGACGATGGAAGGAGGACCGCTGTGCACATCGAAGAGATTCGTCGGAATGGGGATAGGCGACCGCAGAACGATGTTGAGCGCGAGGATAGGAGAAGAGATCGTAACGCTGATAACAAGCAGAAGGGGCATCACAAAACTAGAGCCGGAAGCGGAGGAAGCAGAGAAGAAGTAGGGCAGCGCGAGGGCCTGGCAAGACGGTTCAGAAGGATGGAGGGAGAAAAGATCTGTCACTTACATATGGCACCCAGATACCGGCCATCCAACCAATGATGCGAGTAAGAGAGACGTCAATGTCACCCGAGGGTGCGGCTGCAAGAGCGGCGATGCCCTTCTCGGCCTCCGAAGTCGAGGGGGAATATCCATAGCCGCCAAGCACCTGTGCGCTGGACATCGCAGGAGTCACGGGGCGGGAGACAGAGGGCAACAGCTCGACGTTCAAATCCTGCGTCGAGGCCATGGCAGCCATCATCGGCGGATCGCGTACCGTGGTAGGATAGGACCATGCAGAGAGCGTGCGATGACTGCCGTCACTCGAAGTCAGCCAAGAGCTCTGAGAGCCCATGCGAGCGCGGGCGGCATGTGGGGACTCGGATCGACGGAAAGGGTCGGGGTCTTCGCGTAGGGACGAATGCACCTGGGCCTGATTTTTGTATGGAGAGGGAAGAGGCGGAACTGGAGGAACTGAATCGTGGGCGTGCATGTCGTGAGTAGAGGGGTTGAACCAGAAAGAGGACTTGGCCGGGATGGAGGGGTTGGACGCCATGGCAGCGGCGTGGTGGTGGGCATGGTCATGATGCGTGGAGAAAGAGAAGGCCGAGATGGATTCATGCTGGGAGCTAGCATGAGACGTGATCCATGAACTACCCTCCCGCATAGCGTCGACGTCTTCAGTGGCGAAAGACGGGCGGGGCCTCTCCTCGACTTCCTTAGCTGGCGGCCACGGGTCTGCAGCCTCGTTGAGAGCACACAAGTTGCGCTTGATGATGACGAGGGTCACAGTCAGGCATGTGAACGAAACGGTGCTGAGCACGGCAAGGGTCGTGGAGTAGGCTACGTATCCGACGAAGAAGCTCGACATGCCTGCGCCCGACATAATGCCGGCAAGGGCCGTGGACGCGATGACGAGCACGAACATCGGAGCCCAAAGGACCCAGTGCTTCTTACCAAAGGAGACCGAGCGGCCCATGCGAACGTGTAGAAGGGTGATGGCGGACACGACGAGGAGGCAGCTCTGGCGGACGGTGAGGGCAAACCACAAGCGGGCCGAGGAGCCTGGGTCGGCCGCGGACTGGTAGCCCCATGCGCCGCCCATCGACTCGGATACGGCTTCCCAGACGAATATAGAGAGCGCGAGGACATCGCAGAGGGAGAGCCATACGTGACTCTTGTCGGCCGCCGACAGAGAACGGAAATTGGGGAGGCCAAACTCAGACTGATGGATGGAAAACGTCAGCGTGCGAGGATCACGGCACGGCACGGAGACGGAGACATACGGGAGGCACGCGTCTGCTCAAGGGGTGCGGTGGTAAAATAGGAATTATGATACGAAGAATGACGAAAGAGGAGCAGAGGAGAGAAAAAAACGCGAGTGCAAGAGTCGGGATGAGCGGAATCATTGCTTAAGAAAATCGTAGCTATTCTTGAAGAGAGCGTCTTGGGCGTGGAGGCGTAAGGGCGTAGGGCCTTCGTAAGAGCGGCGAGCAGCCACAAAGTCGAGGCTGATGGCAGAATTGGTCAGTGGTCGTCGTGATCGCAAGCAAACGGGGAAAACAACCCGCCTGCAATTTAAATCCAACACCGGCCAAACAAACGACGGACCCACACACATCAACAACCCCGTCTCTTCCACCGCCGAATTCCCAGCACGTGCCTCTCCGTCCCTCTCTGCGCCACACTCCTCGAGATCGTTACCACCCATCCCGCCACTCGCCATGTCTGCCTCTGCCATCGTACAAAATTACAAAGACGAGGAGGAGATCCCTCCGCCCCAGCGCCAGCCCTCCCCCCCTCCGCACACCTCCTTCGCAGCTCGCGGCGTCCACGTATGCCCGCTCTCGACCCACCTTCATAGCTCATGACCATGACGCCGGCATCGCTCCTAGACCACAACCTTCTCCGCATTTCGCCCGCGAGACGTCCGCGTCACGTCGCCCCAGGCCATGACCCACGTCGCGTGGAGCTGCGACGGAAAGAAGCTGGCCGCCGTAGGAATCGACAAGATCGTGCGCGTCTTCCAGCCGGAGAAGAGTGCAAGTCCCCCCACCGGTCTCCGTGACGTCTCGCCGATGACTGACCCCAGATGGTACAGATGGAGATGCGTTCCGCTTCTCTGTTTTCAGGCGCGCACTCCGACGACGTCGACTATGTGTCGTACAACCCCACGCACCCCGAGCTCTTCTGCTCCTCCAGCCAAAAGGACCGCCGAATAGTATTCTGGGACGCCCGCCGTACGTTCGCCGCTTCCAGTTCGTTGTAAGTCGAGAGCTTATTCCTTTCTGCTGCAGAAAGTCGACATGTCCAACAGTGCACTGTGAAAGTATCCCCAGTCCAGACAAACTACTCGCCCGACGGCAAGTCGCTGCTCTACGTCTCGGCAGGCCACCAGGTCTTCTTCATGACGTATGGAAAGCAGGGGACGACGCCAAGGATCAGTGGGCAAGTTCCGAGAAAGAAGGGGTGCGCGTGGTCTTCCGCCTTTTGCTGCCTCACTGCCGCTGGACATGTCGTTACACCTTATCTTGACAGATCACGGCCTCCACTGCGATGTTCAACCACACGGAGACGGCATCATCCTCACTCACAACTCAGAACACTCGTTACGAATAATGGATTTCCCTTCCCTAACCCTCTACGAGAGCCCAGCAGCGCACGTCGGCGGATGCGTAGCAGCCGCTCTCGACCCACGCGGGCGGTGAGCGCCTCTACAATTTTTCGTTCCCTGTGGCCGCGGTATTGATCGCCCGTAGGTACCTCGCGTCCGGGGGCACGACTCCATCGTGAATATGTTCGATCTATCCGAGTGGATCTGCGCGCGCACCATCACCAGCTGCGAGTACGTCCCGCCCCCGCCCCCGCCCCCCTCCCTCTCTTCTCCTCCCAACAGCTGATCGCTTCGCCCTGCGCACCAGGAACGGCATCACGGCGCTCAGCTTCTCGCACGACGGCGAATACATCGCGATCGCGAACACGGGATCGTACATCGATATCGTCCGTCGTTTCCTTCCTCTTTCTCTTTCGATCGCACGCAGCGCTCACACCTCACTTTTTTTCTCAGTGCGCGACAGAGACCAGTGCACCGCTGCACAGGGTCCCTGCCCTTGCATCGTCGCCGACCGTCACCTGGCATCCGTCCAAATACGTCATCGCGTACTGTGGGCAGACCAAGCAGCGAGAAGGGGGCCCGCTCCCGGTCGCAGTCATCAGTCTTTTTGGGCCCGGGATGTAGCAGACCTACCATAATCGCGCCTTGCTTGCGACGTGTTTCATCCACCGTGTATCTTAGCTCTGTTGTGAAAGCTATTGTAGCCAAAACATCATTTGTGTTTCGAGAACAGACATTACCAGGGGATTTGTCGGCTTTTTGCTCCGGAAGTAGCTTATTTGTAGACTATATCGGTCTCTAGAGAGTAAATACACCACTTTGGAGGGCTTTCTCACCTTAGCAAAACCCATCACCCACTTACATCCTGGCTCATTCATGTGCTTGCAACACTACCAGCTTCCTGTCCCTTATTCTCCTGTACCAGATGTCTCACACACTGCACACCATCACACCATGTCTCAGTCCCAATTAGATTAGAGAGTTTGTCATGTACTTGAGAGAGTAGCACCATAGGCCACAACGCGGCCTGAAGCTACTATAAAACTCTGATTTCAAAAAAAAGAAAAGAACTAAATGCAAAAGCAATAGCTAGTAAAGCTTATTTATTGAAGAGTAAAGTAGGGTTAGGGTTAGAGCGGCGTCGGGGCATAAAAATAAGGCCCGCCCAGCCAGAGTGGCCGAGGCGGAACAGGAAAATATTGAGACGATGCATGCACCGAAGCACATACAGACCGCAGGCACCCTCTGGGGACAGGGTCGCCGTGCTATGGAAGGTCCCCACGGCCCACGAACCCAGGTCCCTGAAGGGATCCGTGTCATCAAGGTAAGTATGAGGAATTATGCATATCGGGGGCTCGTATTTATACCCGGCTGTCTGCGCACGGACCATCTCCGCTTTTTCAGAGTGGTGTGTGTTTGTCAGAGGGGCGCCGTTGTGCCTTGCTTCAAGTAAGCTCCGCAGGGCTTATTTGTCGAATTTAGGCAGCAGCTCGTGTTCTTTTTCTCAATTGCTGAGCATTTTCTTGTATCCTGACTTCTCAGAAGGCTTTGTCCTGGGCATAGCCCATGCCTGTGCAAGGCGGTCCTTCCTGTTGTGTTCCTTTATTTCTCCAGATGAATGTATAAGGTCTCAGAATCGCACATGCGACTCTCTCCGTCGACAAGACTAGGTGGATCACAGTATCCTACCCTCTTTAACTGATGTCAGGTATCCATATGAGCCTATAGCAGCCGTGAAACAGGCCGAAACATGCTCAAAAGGTCAGGAACAATGGCGAAGGCCATACACCATGGGCGCAATACTAGAATCCGCGATAGCATATCTCATCACATACAAGTATTTCCCTGTCATTCCATAAATTACAACTCCAGTGCTCGAATCCATCGAAATTGCCCTTCTCACACCAATTCGACGTCTGCTGCAGATGTCATATGCGGATGTAGGGCATCCGCAGTAAGCTCTGGGTCCCTGCGCGCATCTGCAGACTCAAGGGCGGGGCGCGTTGCGAACTGGAACGTCTCCAGGACGTACGAATTCTGATCGCCTGTCTTGAGCACGCTTTCTCGCATGTTGATGAAGAGGCGGCTCCCAAGGATTGATGGCAGTGCACAGGCCCATCTGGAAAATTGGAGGTGGTCAGCGTGCTCTCACAAAGGCGGGAGTCGAGCTCACGGCATGATGACACTGATATAGTACTTGTAATGGGACCATATGACCGTGCTGATCATGAGTTCCACGAAGATTCTGTCAATGAAAATGAGGGATGAGCAGATTGCGTGGAAGAGAGCCGAAGCTCACGTCAAGAAGTACCTCAAGCTACGATAGCACAGGTTATATCAGAAACTGGATCATAGGCACATGCGATGAGCTCTTACCTGTCACGAGCAATCAACTTCACCATGTAAGGAGTCGTAAAAAGCGGTCTTCCGTCGGAGGTGTGTGGTCCGAGCCCGAAGCGATGCAGAATCTCCTCGTCCCAAGCCTTCCATACTACAAGCAGACATAATACCAGTTCAAAATAAGAGGCGGGATCCAGAACACCGCGGAAAGCCTGGAGAGTCCTGAATAATAACAACCAGTTGCTGTTGAAATTATTGGAAGATCTGTTCCCCACAAAGCAACGTTGAGTACTAGATTAGGGGTGAAAGATATGAGGACGCACGAGACAAGCGCTCCATGGTTATGACTGCTGCTACCAACATGGTCAAAACTTCGACAGCACAGCAGCACAGGAGGAATATGAGGATGCTTCTGCTTTGTGCGTATAGAGCATGGACCTAGTGCTTGAGTGTCAGCCTCCCTGCCGCCGGACTTTGAGTGCGGATAAGAGGTGTCCTCACCCGAATCTGTAGGATAGCTAGACGGTCGCATATAAGCACTCGTTAACGCATCAGGATGAAAATACGCACTTTGCATAACAATGGTAACCAAAAGTGTTACGGCGTCATCAACTGTGAGATAAGTGATGCAGCTACGCGACTCGGTGTGAGCAAATGGTTAAAACGATCGCTTCCGCTCCGAGACTTACCTCTGGAGGAAAGTTAGTCGGACACACTAAAGCAGCTTGAAGGGACTCACCGTTGGCGAAACAATCCCCCCGGGAGCAAACGGTACTGCAGCCGCAATTATTCATACAGGCAAAGGACATAAACCAAGGAAAATACTTACTGATTTCGCAGATTAAATAGACGATTGGAAAAAACCTAAGCTGCTGAATCCATCAGCTCTCGAGACTGGGACATGATCGTTTGCGGTGGACACACGAAGACGTAGAGCCAAAACCCAAGACGGGTTTTCTTCTGCCCCCAAATAAACTCGATCTGGAAGGCACAAACACTAATGAACGTCTGTTTGAATTCCGGTTTGATATGATAACTGACCTCTCTGTCTAGGCTAATGACTTTCGATGTCATCAGCAACGGCGCGACGTAGCAAGGCCACGTATATCGACAAACGTTCGATACCCACAGCAATCATACGCAAGCAAACCCAGAGCCCCCCCTCGCGATCGCTTGCCAATATCGACTGTCGAATGTTGTCCGGGTTTAGCACTCTGGCGATCATAAAAGAGCACTTATGCGAGACCACTCACGAGCGATTTGATAAGAACTGGGAAGCGTAAAGTTAGCTCCAGTGGACATGAAAGCGAGGCGAGAGCGGGCAGATGAAATGGAGAACTATCGTGAAAACATTGTGCCCTCTATACTGATCAGTTCGGCAGGAGAAAGTGTTCAAAAGCCGCTGTCAGACGCGAATCATCACCTTGGCACTTGGAAGATGGCTGCACCTAGTTGCACCAGAGGGCGATAGACTTTTGATTCATCCAACAATGATGCATATTTATGGCAGTGCAGACGGCGGCTCACCCGGCTGTGAGTGTCAAGCACAATTGAGAACTTGGACATACTGTTTTGACCGACCTGACAGCAATATGGCAGATCGTCTGCCAGGTATGCGACGAGTCGGGTGAACGCCGGAACGCAATTGACAGAATGATTCCCACGTATTCTGAAAAAGTCAATTCAAGTGCGACAATGAGTTTCGAAACGCGGTGGATTCGTGATACCGCGATGAACAGCAGCTACGGAAAGATGCATTCAGTGATTTGCCGCGTGGCGCGGTGTGTGGTCGAAGATGGGTTCCGCTAAGAACAGAAGATGGTCAGGCGAGCATAGTAAGGAGGAGAGAGCAGCTGCGATTTACCGTATACAGCATTCTTGCCCTTATATTGAACAACAGTCAAGAATCAAGTATTGCGGTAGCGCGCGAGGACACCTAACAGATTGAAGGCAATCAGTATGCGTTTCAAACAAAGGCGGGAGGCAAAGGACCGCCTCATTCCCCAGCCGCGGTAGGATCGGCCTTGGCCGACCGTCAAAAACACCGCGACCCATGACCAGAGGGCATGGAGCTGTTGATACAGTGATTGCCATAGAACCAGTGAATAAGCTTTGATGTCAACCCTCAAATTCACACGACCGGAGCCGGCTCGGAGGCGAGGTTGGGCATGTAGGAAGGAGCGGGAAGATTCATCTGTACTTGAAATGTCGAACATAGGGTTCTGTTACCCTGATACGACAATAAAAGGATTTATATAAGCTTTGATGTATACAGCTCCTTGACCTCAAGGCGTTTGCTTTCACTTCGAGACTTCTAGCTAGAGGGAAGCGGGTCGATGAAGAGGCTGAGGCAGCTAAGTACCACTTACTTCTGGAGAAGCGGCCCATGTCAAAACTCAGCCAGAGGAGGGGGGGAGAGATTAAGATTACTCAATATCTTGGTTTCATGGCTGGCAAGATGAAGTCGCTCAGCAAAAAATACACGCAAAAATCAAGAGCCAGAAAAGCCTGACCCTTCTCGCCGCCAAATGACTTCGATCTGCGCAAGCTAAGAGCATCATCCTGCTTGATGCATGTACAGCCGATGTGGATTGTGACGTCGAATGCAACACTAGAACATGAAGATTCGAAATTGTCAATGGCCGTACTCACAGTTACCATAAAGCTAGTAACCCCCCGCGATTGCTTGCCGATGTTAGCTATATGATGTGGTGACAGCGCAATAAGACTGTGATTGAAAAAGGAATCATGTATGTTTTCCGGCCTTGCACCGACATCTTATGTCTTGTGCGTCAAAGATTGCCTCGCAGATATGGCACAACGTCTACGCTGTCACATGTTCAAGAAGGTGCGAGAAAGCCAGCGCATGACTGTACAAGACAGGCACTGGAGCTTTAGCTGTGATACTCCTCTGCGCACATAGATAGATGCATTGCCCTTGCGGCCAAAATTCAGAGATTTGGGGGTCTGCAATGCACCCGAGGAAAGAAAGAGATGTTCAGAACGGCCTGACTGAAGAGTAAATTCTCTGCATTCCCCCAAGAATCAGAGAGGACAAGTCGCTGTAAAACAGAGTGATAGATTCGGGATGATGCGGTATACATTAGCCACAAAGGGTGCGCAATCAGTGGTGAGCATCGTGCGCTTCGTGGTCGAAGATGGGTCCCAGCGGGGGCTGCAAGAAGCATAAGTCATCAATAGGCACACAGGGAAGATGGCTCGAGTAGATACCAACGGGTGCGTTGCGTTCCCTGCGGGAGCGAGGCAGTGAACATGTGAAGGTGAATGACGTATGTAAACTGCAGCACGCACCACTTGGTCCCACCAGGGAACAAGGAAGCTTAATTAGACAACATTTGAGTTTAGCCAGCAGTGTGGACAGCGAACGGGATAGCTTACGGATGTATGGGTCGGGATGCCTCTTCTCTGCAAGCTCAGCCTCAGCCTTCTCTAAGATGCTCGCAAGCGCACGGGGATCGTGGACATTCCTGCAGAGAGGTATCATTAGCTCTATATATCATCGCCTCCTTCTCCGGTAAGACAGGACACGCTTCGCCCTCTGAATGGTACGTGAAGAGTGAAGTGATCTCACCGGTTCTTCTCGAACTCGGCTCTGATGTTCAAAGCACGCGCCCTAAACAAGTCATACCGCACCACCCAATCCATTTCATTCTTCAGCATCCGCTTGTAAAGCGACTTGACGTAGAGCCTGTGGGCCGAGGTAAAGGGTGAGGTTGACATGGTTGGATGGTGAGCACGTCGTCCGACGCTGACCGCAACTTGAACGTAACTTGATTACATAATCCGTTTTTGGATTTTCGTCCTCTCGCCAGTCCCTTCAAGTCCGGCCAAGCAGCCAAGCTGAAACCCGTTCGCTGAAGGTGTTTTCCGACGATAGTTCAGATCTCAAGACAGTATCAAAGAAAAACATGTCGCTCGGTCCATCGTCATCTGCTTTGCACCTACGGGCTGCCCCGTCCACCTCCACTTCCACTGCGTATGTTTTGCTTATTACCTTCATTTATCTACCACCTGCGACTCCCTGGTTTCTGAGCCATACTGGCCTCACAACGACTTCTCTTCCCGAATATCAATTTGGCTCAGACCCTCAATCTCATCGTATATTGCGTCTATATCTTGCTCACGGAAGATTTTGTAACCTAACAGGCGCACCCCATCATCTGTATCTATCCACCCTGTCGCCCTTTTTTCCATCCTCGACCACTATCTTCGCCGCACTGATACTCAAGAACGTGTCATTGGAACTCTCCTCGGGACGCGGTCTGAGAATGGCGAAGTCGAAGTTCGCTCTGCATTTGCCGTCCTGCACAGCGAGACTAGCGAGCAGGTTGCGGTAGATATGGAGTACCACCGCGCCATGTACGAGCTTTCACAACGCGTTAGCCCGAAGGATGTCATCGTCGGATGGTGCGTGCTCTGTTCCTGAGGGAGAGTGTGGAGGTTTGACCATCGTCGATGATGGAACAGGTACTCGACAGGATCGAACCTGAACACGTACTCTGCCTTGATTCAAAATTTCTACTCTCAAGAAACAGCACCACATCTTGCCATTCACGTCGCACTCAGCACGGGTACCGTCGAGGAGAGGAGGCTGGCGTAAAAGCTTACACCAGGTCAGTCTGAGCACCCTAGACGGAGACCATCGAAAACATGACACTGCGTTCTTCCTTTCAGCTCGCCCGTTGGCGTCTACCCGAAACCCGAAAACGCCGTGTTCGTACCCATCCCTGTCGATCTTCGCTTTAACGATGCCGAGCGCAGCGGTTGTACGTCAATCCCTCCTGTTGTCGCTAAGCTTATCGGTTCATGACCTTTACAATGACAGTGGATCTCCTCTCCTCCCCCGCCTCCACCCTCCCTATATCTGATCTTTCAAAACTTGAATCATCCCTTCAAACCGTTGTCGCCATGCTCGATCGCGTCCTTTCCTACGTCCGCGCCGTGCTTGCTGGTGAGAAGAAGGGAGATGCCGCCGTCGGGCGCTACCTTATGGATACCTTCGGTACGGGGACAGAGGAGCTCGAAAAGGGCGGCTTTGCGAACAGCTTGCAGGTCGGTGCCCTCTTCACGAACTATTTTCATCTACTTATATATTGTCTTCCTACGTTTCAGGATACCCTCATGATGTCCTACCTCGCGAACCTTGTGCGTGCTCAAGCGGAGGTCTCCTCGCGGCTTGCTCTCGTTACTGCCTCACAGTCGTGAATGACTGTGTTCGTTCCCACCAAAAATACTGTGCTTGTATGTATTTATACCAGCTTGTAGACTTATCTCGCTTGTGAAATTCGTACAGCTCTGGTGTGCTTGAACAGATCACAAACATGTTTGCCTGTGAAACTCATAAACTCGATTTTGGCATGTCTCGACTTGATGATCCTGAAGGTGGGCAGTCAGGACAAAGTACTGCCAGGCCGTACAGATGCCAACGCTGACACGCCGTGCGATCTGGTCGCTAGTAAAGTCTGAAGAACCTTACCGGCCAAAGGTTCTTACAGGTTCATATATATATGGTTTCAATTCATCGAGAGGCCTGTAAGTGACATGGTCAAGAATGACCCGTCCAAGCGGCCGAAGCTCGACGAGGTACTGGCACCTCACAGCCGTATACTATATTGTGAGGCGGCTCCCTCCTGTCCCGAATTTCCTGTTATTGTCGTCGTTTCAGACCTCTTCTTATGTCCCCATTTAGAAACATCCAACCCTCTACGAGCGAAATGGTTTCGTAGAGAGACCGGCTGTCATTCAATATCGTCTTGGCTTTCGGACTGGACTGTCTCTGTCTCTGTAGCCCATGTCACATGCTTATACGGTGAGGCTGTGGGGTTCTTCCACCAGATATTCGAGGTACACTTGTTTTCGAGACTCACGTCTATCCAGCGATGATATCGTCATTTAGATTGCAATTCATACACGAGCACCATGTCGCCCATCGGTATGATTTACCTTGCCCTCGCCTGTTCAATAGCTGACTGACAACGCGCAGTGATTGCACCCTCAATAACATCATGATGAACGCGTCGGCTATGTATCCCAATTCTTTCCATCCCGTAGACATGAAGCGGAACAGAAACTGGAAGGGCAATGCCAAGCATTACACACGCACGCGGCGTCCACCTAGATACTACTTTATCGACTATGGCCTTTCGCACCGATACAATCCTGAAGATGGCCCTGCTTTAGAGTTGCCCATAAAAGGCGGCGACAAATCAGCGCCAGAACACGCAGAGTCCAACTATGACACACCGTGCGACCCGTTCGCTACTGATATCTATTATCTGGGCAGCCTCATCCGAGAAAGGTTTATAGAGGTTCGCCTCCGTCATAATCAATTATGCATATGAGCTCACCTAGATTAACGTGCGCTTAATCCCCACAGAAAAAGTACGCTTCGAATCTATCGAGCTGCTTGTGACCGACATGGTCAAGGAGGACCCGGCCAAGCGTCCGACCATCGGCGAAGTAGTCTCTCGTTTTGCCCAGATCCGATCATCCTTCAGCACGAAACAGTTGCGCTCTCGTATCGTGGGCAGGAAAAGTACACGATCCTTCGGATGTACCGGTTCTGGACACATTGGTATCGCACCGTTGGATACGTCGTGAGGAGGGATCTCCCATCCCAGAGGCTGACCACATGCCTTTGCCTTGTACTACAAGGAAACCACGATTGCTAGTCGAAAAACGCGATATACCATTTGTATTGAGTGTTGTTGCGATCTAACGCAGAAGTCATCACCTGCGACAGTTTGCTACTGTCAAAATGATCAGGAATAATCACATCAGTATGTCAATGGCGAGCATGATATGTGCCAAAAATGACAGGAAGCTAGTCAAATAGTCACCGAGGCTGAGATACATAACCCAGTAAGAGAGTCCGATGCCACGAATCGAGTGGTCAGATGTCCGAGGTGGTACGGGCACTTCGGAGGCGACGGAGAGCTTCGTCTTTAATGGGAAGAGAGACAACATCAGTTTTGTCACTGCTGACTCAAGAAACAATAGCCCTGCTTTGTAGTGCGTGCGGCAGATGATCTGA
>JBCAQO010000003.1:449863-496801 GCA_039111635.1 Heterobasidion occidentale | reverse complement strand
CAAGGCGGTCCTTCCTGTTGTGTTCCTTTATTTCTCCAGATGAATGTATAAGGTCTCAGAATCGCACGATGCGACTCTCTCCGATCGACAAGACTGTGTGGATCATAGTATCATACCCTCTTTAACTGATGTCAGGTATCCGTATGAGCCTATGGCAGCCGGTGAAACATGCCGAAACATGCTCAAAAGGTCAGGAACAATGGCGAAGGCCATACATCATGGGCGCAATACTAGAATCCGCGATAGCATATCTCATCACATACAAGTATTTCCCTGTCAATTCCATAAATTACAACTCCAGTGCTCGAATCCATCGAAATTGCCCTTCTCACACCAATTCGACGTCTGCTGCAGATGTCATATGCGGATGTAGGGCATCCGCAGTAAGCTCTGGGTCCCTGCGCGCATCTGCAGACTCAAGGGCGGGGCGCGTTGCGAACTGGAACGTCTCCAGGACGTACGAATTCTGATCGCCTGTCTTGAGCACGCTTTCTCGCATGTTGATGAAGAGGCGGCTCCCAAGGATTGATGGCAGTGCACAGGCCCATCTGGAAAATTGGAGGTGGTCAGCGTGCTCTCACAAAGGCGGGAGTCGAGCTCACGGCATGATGACACTGATAGTACTTGTAATGGGACCATATGACCGTGCTGATCATGAGTTCCACGAAGATTCTGTCAATGAAAATGAGGGATGAGCAGGTTGCGTGGAAGAGAGTCGAAGCTCACGTCAAGAAGTACCTCAAGCTACGATAGCACAGGTTATATCAGAAACTGGATCATAGGCACATGCGATGAGCTCTTACCTGTCACGAGCAATCAACTTCACCATGTAAGGAGTCGTAAAAAGCGGTCTTCCGTCGGAGGTGTGTGGTCCGAGCCCGAAGCGATGCAGAATCTCCTCGTCCCAAGCCTTCCATACTACAAGCAGACATAATACCAGTTCAAAAATAAGAGGCGGGATCCAGAACACCGCGGAAAGCCTGGAGAGTCCTGAATAATAACAACCAGTTGCTGTTGAAATTATTGGAAGATCTGTTCCCCACAAAGCAACGTTGAGTACTAGATTAGGGGTGAAAGATATGAGGACGCACGAGACAAGCGCTCCATGGTTATGACTGCTGCTACCAACATGGTCAAAACTTCGACAGCACAGCAGCACAGGAGGAATATGAGGATGCTTCTGCTTTGTGCGTATAGAGCATGGACCTAGTGCTTGAGTGTCAGCCTCCCTGCCGCCGGACTTTGAGTGCGGATAAGAGGTGTCCTCACCCGAATCTGTAGGATAGCTAGACGGTCGCATATAAGCACTCGTTAACGCATCAGGATGAAAATACGCACTTTGCATAACAATGGTAACCAAAAGTGTTACGGCGTCATCAACTGTGAGATAAGTGATGCAGCTACGCGACTCGGTGTGAGCAAATGGTTAAAACGATCGCTTCCGCTCCGAGACTTACCTCTGGAGGAAAGTTAGTCGGACACACTAAAGCAGCTTGAAGGGACTCACCGTTGGCGAAACAATCCCCCCGGGAGCAAACGGTACTGCAGCCGCAATTATTCATACAGGCAAAGGACATAAACCAAGGAAAATACTTACTGATTTCGCAGATTAAATAGACGATTGGAAAAAACCTAAGCTGCTGAATCCATCAGCTCTCGAGACTGGGACATGATCGTTTGCGGTGGACACACGAAGACGTAGAGCCAAAACCCAAGACGGGTTTTCTTCTGCCCCCAAATAAACTCGATCTGGAAGGCACAAACACTAATGAACGTCTGTTTGAATTCCGGTTTGATATGATAACTGACCTCTCTGTCTAGGCTAATGACTTTCGATGTCATCAGCAACGGCGCGACGTAGCAAGGCCACGTATATCGACAAACGTTCGATACCCACAGCAATCATACGCAAGCAAACCCAGAGCCCCCCCTCGCGATCGCTTGCCAATATCGACTGTCGAATGTTGTCCGGGTTTAGCACTCTGGCGATCATAAAAGAGCACTTATGCGAGACCACTCACGAGCGATTTGATAAGAACTGGGAAGCGTAAAGTTAGCTCCAGTGGACATGAAAGCGAGGCGAGAGCGGGCAGATGAAATGGAGAACTATCGTGAAAACATTGTGCCCTCTATACTGATCAGTTCGGCAGGAGAAAGTGTTCAAAAGCCGCTGTCAGACGCGAATCATCACCTTGGCACTTGGAAGATGGCTGCACCTAGTTGCACCAGAGGGCGATAGACTTTTGATTCATCCAACAATGATGCATATTTATGGCAGTGCAGACGGCGGCTCACCCGGCTGTGAGTGTCAAGCACAATTGAGAACTTGGACATACTGTTTTGACCGACCTGACAGCAATATGGCAGATCGTCTGCCAGGTATGCGACGAGTCGGGTGAACGCCGGAACGCAATTGACAGAATGATTCCCACGTATTCTGAAAAAGTCAATTCAAGTGCGACAATGAGTTTCGAAACGCGGTGGATTCGTGATACCGCGATGAACAGCAGCTACGGAAAGATGCATTCAGTGATTTGCCGCGTGGCGCGGTGTGTGGTCGAAGATGGGTTCCGCTAAGAACAGAAGATGGTCAGGCGAGCATAGTAAGGAGGAGAGAGCAGCTGCGATTTACCGTATACAGCATTCTTGCCCTTATATTGAACAACAGTCAAGAATCAAGTATTGGCGGTAGCGCGCGAGGACACCTAACAGATTGAAGGCAATCAGTATGCGTTTCAAACAAAGGCGGGAGGCAAAGGACCGCCTCATTCCCCAGCCGCGGTAGGATCGGCCTTGGCCGACCGTCAAAAACACCGCGACCCATGACCAGAGGGCATGGAGCTGTTGATACAGTGATTGCCATAGAACCAGTGAATAAGCTTTGATGTCAACCCTCAAATTCACACGACCGGAGCCGGCTCGGAGGCGAGGTTGGGCATGTAGGAAGGAGCGGGAAGATTCATCTGTACTTGAAATGTCGAACATAGGGTTCTGTTACCCTGATACGACAATAAAAGGATTTATATAAGCTTTGATGTATACAGCTCCTTGACCTCAAGGCGTTTGCTTTCACTTCGAGACTTCTAGCTAGAGGGAAGCGGGTCGATGAAGAGGCTGAGGCAGCTAAGTACCACTTACTTCTGGAGAAGCGGCCCATGTCAAAACTCAGCCAGAGGAGGGGGGAGAGATTAAGATTACTCAATATCTTGGTTTCATGGCTGGCAAGATGAAGTCGCTCAGCAAAAAATACACGCAAAAATCAAGAGCCAGAAAAGCCTGACCCTTCTCGCCGCCAAATGACTTCGATCTGCGCAAGCTAAGAGCATCATCCTGCTTGATGCATGTACAGCCGATGTGGATTGTGACGTCGAATGCAACACTAGAACATGAAGATTCGAAATTGTCAATGGCCGTACTCACAGTTACCATAAAGCTAGTAACCCCCCGCGATTGCTTGCCGATGTTAGCTATATGATGTGGTGGCAGCGCAATAAGACTGTGATTGAAAAAGGAATCATGTATGTTTTCCGGCCTTGCACCGACATCTTATGTCTTGTGCGTCAAAGATTGCCTCGCAGATATGGCACAACGTCTACGCTGTCACATGTTCAAGAAGGTGCGAGAAAGCCAGCGCATGACTGTACAAGACAGGCACTGGAGCTTTAGCTGTGATACTCCTCTGCGCACATAGATAGATGCATTGCCCTTGCGGCCAAAATTCAGAGATTTGGGGTCTGCAATGCACCCGAGGAAAGAAAGAGATGTTCAGAACGGCCTGACTGAAGAGTAAATTCTCTGCATTCCCCCAAGAATCAGAGAGGACAAGTCGCTGTAAAACAGAGTGATAGATTCGGGATGATGCGGTATACATTAGCCACAAAGGGTGCGCAATCAGTGGTGAGCATCGTGCGCTTCGTGGTCGAAGATGGGTCCCAGCGGGGGCTGCAAGAAGCATAGTCATCAATAGGCACACAGGGAAGATGGCTCGAGTAGATACCAACGGGTGCGTTGCGTTCCCTGCGGGAGCGAGGCAGTGAACATGTGAAGGTGAATGACGTATGTAAACTGCAGCACGCACCACTTGGTCCCACCAGGGAACAAGGAAGCTTAATTAGACAACATTTGAGTTTAGCCAGCAGTGTGGACAGCGAACGGGATAGCTTACGGATGTATGGGTCGGGATGCCTCTTCTCTGCAAGCTCAGCCTCAGCCTTCTCTAAGATGCTCGCAAGCGCACGGGGATCGTGGACATTCCTGCAGAGAGGTATCATTAGCTCTATATATCATCGCCTCCTTCTCCGGTAAGACAGGACACGCTTCGCCCTCTGAATGGTACGTGAAGAGTGAAGTGATCTCACCGGTTCTTCTCGAACTCGGCTCTGATGTTCAAAGCACGCGCCCTAAACAAGTCATACCGCACCACCCAATCCATTTCATTCTTCAGCATCCGCTTGTAAAGCGACTTGACGTAGAGCCTGTGGGCCGAGGTAAAGGGTGAGGTTGACATGGTTGGATGGTGAGCACGTCGTCCGACGCTGACCGCAACTTGAACGTAACTTGATTACATAATCCGTTTTTGGATTTTCGTCCTCTCCGCCAGTCCCTTCAAGTCCGGCCAAGCAGCCAAGCTGAAACCCGTTCGCTGAAGGTGTTTTCCGACGATAGTTCAGATCTCAAGACAGTATCAAAGAAAAACATGTCGCTCGGTCCATCGTCATCTGCTTTGCACCTACAGGCTGCCCCGTCCACCTCCACTTCCACTGCGTATGTTTTGCTTATTACCTTCATTTATCTACCACCTGCGACTCCCTGGTTTCTGAGCCATACTGGCCTCACAACGACTTCTCTTCCCGAATATCAATTTGGCTCAGACCCTCCCAATCTCATCGTATATTGCGTCTATATCTTTTGCTCATGGAAGATTTTGTAACCTGACAGGCGCACCCCATCATCTGTATCTATCCACCCTGTCGCCCTTTTTTCCATCCTCGACCACTATCTTCGCCGCACTGATACTCAAGAACGTGTCATCGGAACTCTCCTCGGGACGCGGTCTGAGAATGGCGAAGTCGAAGTTCGCTCTGCATTTGCCGTCCTGCACAGCGAGACTAGCGAGCAGGTTGCGGTAGATATGGAGTACCACCGCGCCATGTACGAGCTTTCACAACGCGTTAGCCCGAAGGATGTCATCGTCGGATGGTGCGTGCTCTGTTCCTGGAGGGAGAGTGTGGAGGTTTGACCATCGTCGATGATGGAACAGGTACTCGACAGGATCGAACCTGAACACGTACTCTGCCTTGATTCAAAATTTCTACTCTCAAGAAACAGCACCACATCTTGCCATTCACGTCGCACTCAGCACGGGTACCGTCGAGGGAGAGGAGGCTGGCGTAAAAGCTTACACCAGGTCAGTCTGAGCACCCTAGACGGAGACCATCGAAAACATGACACTGCGTTCTTCCTTTCAGCTCGCCCGTTGGCGTCTACCCGAAACCCGAAAACGCCGTGTTCGTACCCATCCCTGTCGATCTTCGCTTTAACGATGCCGAGCGCAGCGGTTGTACGTCAATCCCTCCTGTTGTCGCTAAGCTTATCGGTTCATGACCTTTACAATGACAGTGGATCTCCTCTCCTCCCCCGCCTCCACCCTCCCTATATCTGATCTTTCAAAACTTGAATCATCCCTTCAAACCGTTGTCGCCATGCTCGATCGCGTCCTTTCCTACGTCCGCGCCGTGCTTGCTGGTGAGAGGAAGGGAGATGCCGCCGTCGGGCGCTACCTTATGGATACCTTCGGTACGGGGACAGAGGAGCTCGAAAAGGGCGGCTTTGCGAACAGCTTGCAGGTCGGTGCCCTCTTCACGAACTATTTTTCATCTGCTTATATATTGTTTCTACGTTTCAGGATACCCTCATGATGTCCTACCTTGCGAACCTCGTGCGTGCTCAAGCGGAGGTCTCCTCGCGGCTTGCTCTCGTTACTGCCTCACAGTCGTGAATGACTGTGTTCGTTCCACCAAAAATACTGTGCTTGTATGTATTTATACCAGCTTGTAGACTTATCTCGCTTGTGAAATTCGTACAGCTCTGGTGTGCTTGAACAGATCACAAACATGTTTGCCTGTGAAACTCATAAACTCGATTTTGGCATGTCTCGACTTGATGATCCTGAAGGTGGGCAGTCAGGACAAAGTACTGCCAGGCCGTACAGATGCCAACGCTGACACGCCGTGCGATCTGGTCGCTAGTAAAGTCTGAAGAACCTTACCGGCCAAAGGTTCTTACAGGTTCATATATATGGTTTCAATTCATCGAGAGGCCTGTAAGTGACATGGTCAAGAATGACCCGTCCAAGCGGCCGAAGCTCGACGAGGTACTGGCACCTCACAGCCGTATACTATATTGTGAGGCGGCTCCCTCCTGTCCCGAATTTCCTGTTATTGTCGTCGTTTCAGACCTCTTCTTATGTCCCCATTTAGAAACATCCAACCCTCTACGAGCGAAATGGTTTCGTAGAGGAGACCGGCTGTCATTCAATATCGTCTTGGCTTTCGGACTGGACTGTCTCTGTCTCTGTAGCCCATGTCACATGCTTATACGGTGAGGCTGTGGGGTTCTTCCACCAGATATTCGAGGTACACTTGTTTTCGAGACTCACGTCTATCCAGCGATGATATCGTCGTTTAAAGATTGCAATTCATACACGAGCACCATGTCGCCCATCGGTATGGTTTACCTTGCCCTCGCCTGTTCAATAGCTGACTGACAACGCGCAGTGATTGCACCCTCAATAACATCATGATGAACGCGTCGGCCATGTATCCCAATTCTTTCCATCCCGTAGACATGAAGCGGAACAGAAACTGGAAGGGCAATGCCAAGCATTACACGCACACGCGGCGTCCACCTAGATACTACTTGATCGACTATGGCCTTTCGCACCGATACAATCCTGAAGATGGCCCTGCTTTAGAGTTGCCCATAAAAGGCGGCGACAAATCAGCGCCAGAACACGCAGAGTCCAACTATGACACACCGTGCGACCCGTTCGCTACTGATATCTATTATCTGGGCAGCCTCATCCGAGAAAGGTTTATAGAGGTTCGCCTCCGTCATAATCAATTATGCATATGAGCTCACCTAGATTAACGTGCGCTTAATCCCCACAGAAAAAGTACAGCTTCGAATCTATCGAGCTGCTTGTGACCGACATGGTCAAGGAGGACCCGGCCAAGCGTCCGACCATCGGCGAAGTAGTCTCTCGTTTTGCCCAGATCCGATCATCCTTCAGCACGAAACAGTTGCGCTCTCGTATCGTGGGCAGGAAAGAGTACACGATCCTTCGGATGTACCGGTTCTGGACACATTGGTATCGCACCGTTGGATACGTCGTGAGGAGGGATCCTCCCATCCCAGTGGCTTGACCACATGCCTTCGCCTTGTACTACAAGGAAACCACGACTTGCTAGTCGAAAAACGCGATATACCATTTGTATTTGAGTGTTGTTGCGATCTAACGCACAAGTCATCACCTGCGACAGTTTGCTACTGTCAAAATGATCAGGAATAGTCACATCAGTATGTCTATGGCGAGCATGATATGCCCAAAAATGAACAGGACGCTAGTCAAATAGTCACCGAGGCTGAGATACATAACCCAGTTAGAGAGTCTGATGCCACGAGTCGAGTGGCCAGATGTCCGAGGTGGAGTACGGGCACTTCGGAGGCGACGGAGAGCTTCGTCTTCAATGGGAAGAGAGACAACATCAAGTTTTGTCACCGCTGACTCAAGAAACAATAGCCCTGCTTTGTAGCGTGCTGCGGCAGATGATCAGTCTGAGGAACAAAACAAGGAGGTCAAGGACATATCGTCGATGGCGTTGAATTTCTTCGCCTGAGTCATCCGTCAGACATGAAGCCAGGTATAGTATGCAACCGACATATCATCTGTGTCTATCACCTACCTCAGGATAATTTAATCAGTCTGTCAGTCTTGAGTGAGACGTGAAGCCCATGCACTAAGTCGGCGAAGCAGCGAAAACGTAAAGCACAATACAATATCCCAGGAACGTACAAAGATCAAATAGTGTCGAACGCCGGCCCTTGTGTGGCCTACTTCCGCATACGCTTCTTAAAGCGCTCCATAACCTGCGCAATGTACAGTTAAAACAGCAGCCAGATCTTGAAAGCAAGCCGCTCACCATCTCGTCAGTGGCCATCTGCGACCGCTGGTGGTGAGGCCTCTGGTGATCTTCCTCCGGTGGCAGCCCCATCGCCTCTAACTTCGCATCTCGGATTATGTCCGCGTCAGACTTCATGCGCATATTGGGCCGGTAGACTATGTGCGCCCATTGAGCTTCAGTTCACCAAGACTTGAAGAAAAAGACCGACATCGTGCAGCAGAAAGGTGCTCCTCATCGCTCTTGCCCGCCTTTTTGCGGCCTTTGCGCTCCTGGGTCAGCATCAGCTTCGCCTTCTCCGTCTCTTCGATGTTCTTCAGTCGCGCACTGCAGACCGCCGGTCAGTTGAATATGTTCATAAAAAGGGAAAGGCAGTGAAAGACGACGCACTCCATGCCAAGGTCGACTTCAGGGATCGCTGTCAACATCGCAAGACTGTTCGTCACGTTCCCTTCCTCGGCTGCCTTCTTCTCGACCTTGTAACGGTCCGGGAGGCGGTACAGGTCGTCCGAAGGATCCGTAGGCCCCGTCTCAGCCTCCACATTCTGCGGCCCGCGCCGCATCTTCATGTTCTCCTCAATATATGCCATCCTGCACCGTCTCGCATCAGCCAAATAGCCAAGCACAGAAGATAAGGCGACCAGCGCACATGTGCTTGTCGACGTCCAGCGCATTGGTTTGCTGCGTGAAGTTGTTCGCTCGCACGACACGGCGAGCTTTGGCTTCCTTGTCCTCTTCATCCCTGATCCCGCATTGAGCGCCCGCACACCACCTGGACGTGACACAATGGCGACTCACATGTCCTCGTCGCCCTCGTTCTTCACGCCTTGTCGCAGACCGGACTCCACCTTCTCGCCCTCCTCATCGTCGCCCTCGCCCTCGCCCTCGCCCTCGCCATCCTTGCCTTCGCCCTCTCTCGCCCTCTTCTTCTTCCGCTTCTTCACGTCCCCCTTGTTCAGCTTCGCGACGTCGATGCCCTGCCTGAGCTTCCGAAACTTCCGGAGCTCAAGGAGTTCTGCTACACTGTATCACTCGTTTCAGACGCGCGTCAGCCTTCTCGAGGAGGAAAGGGGGTGCAATGCGTCTGCGGAACATACGGGAGGTTGTCCTCGTTCTCACTGCGTTCGACATCGCCGCCGGCTTCAGCTTCCGCTGGCAGCGGCTCGACTTCGCGAGAAAGTTCACGAACGCAGTGCTGCGGTCTTGCGCGTTTTCTGATCATGAATTATTGGAAAGTGGGGAAGGGGAAGTGAATCGAAAACAGTATGTTTGTTTGAAGAGGTTTCAAGGGAGCGTGAGAAAGTGTTAACATGTTTGTCTACAGCTAAAAATAGCCTACATACACACGAAAGGTATCATGACAAAAAACGAAAGACAATTCATTCTGCGCAGGCAAAGCGAGGTCTATTCCAAGCACTGGGAAGTGCGCGTTGATCGTGAGCAGCGCCACAATTGCGAGAAGAAGAAAGTCCAAGGTGCGAACAGAACGGCCGACAGAAACCAAGCGCAATCAAGTCTGATGGTTCGACCCGTCGGGAATCAGCATCCAGCAACAACCCCACAGTTAGAAAGAAGCACTTACAGAATATCGCGAAGTGTCCTCTCCGTAGTCTCCCGCATTCTCGTACCCTTGCACCGCGTCCTGCTCGGACTCAATCTGGTCTTCCACACCGCTCGCAGCATCGTCGGCCATTGGATACACATGAATTGGTCGCGGTACTGTATATCTTGAATGCGAATATAGTTCTCCAGACTCCATGGGTACATGCCTCAGCAGCAGGCTTTCGGGCGGGCGCACGCCCCCTCTGCGAAGCCGGTGCGTTGCGGGCCGTGGACCAGTTTCAGGCGCCGGGCTCGCGCGGTCCGACTCGGAGCCACGATGTTCAGCAGCAGATGGCGGGGACACGCGCGGCGCGGCGGGCTGGGGCTGGGGCGCGGGCGTGTGCGAGAGCCACGAGAGGTATGTGCGCTCGCGCTCGGTGTTCGACATCTGGCTCGCGGCAGGATGGGGGTGCTCTGCCGGCTCGGGCGACATCGTCCACGGTATGCTCATCTCCGGTCGCCGAAAGGGCTGGAAGAAGCGCCGGGGCACGTTCCCAACAGATGCAGATGGGTTCGAAAGCGACGAAAGCGAGCCCCTCCGTTCTGCGGAGGTCTGCGCGCTGCCGTCTGCGAGTCGCGAGCTGGGGGTCTCGTCGGCGCCTGCGGTGTTCTCCCGAGTGCTGGAGCGGCGGCGAGACGTGAAGTCGTTGAAATCCACCGTCCGAGAGCGCACGGGTGGGCGGCGGGTGGTAGGCTGGCGTGGGGGGTACGCTGGTCCAGATGATGGTGTGGGGCCTGAGTATGCAGGGCCCGTGGGTGCTGTTTGCGGGTATCGCGCGTGCATTTCGCGCAGCATCTCGTCCTCCGTTAATCTGACCATGGCGTGCTGCTGCACTCTGGGCGCTCTAGACGTGGAAGAAAGAGCATCTGAACAACCAAGACCGATCAGAGGTCACGCAAAGAAGAACGAAACTATTAGCGCACCGTGTGGTGGCACCACTGAATATGCATCATAGAGCTCCGCATTCATTCTCGCACCCTCCACGGCTCCCGGCAGTTCCAAGACACTGTCCAGGCTATCGTTATCGTCATCCACGTCCATCTCTTCCGGCGGTACAGCTAGATATTCCGCTAAATTCAGCGAACGGCGGCTCATCAAACCACGCATACCGCCTCGGTCTCGATAGATGCGTTGAGGAGCGGCCAGCATGTGTAGGCTCTTCGAAGTGCGATCCGAGATGAGACGCTTGTCCGCAATTGCGTGTCGTTGCCGGCGCTCGCTGAGCTCCTACGAACGGGCCTAGTGGATGAGCGGCCCACCGCGATCGGACTGGTAAGATGCACGCACCTTCACCAAGATTTCTATCAAAGAAGTGGTGAACGAGTCTCCTGGATCGAGGTCCTCCACGAACGTCTCATAGCTGATGGTAGGCTCCGCCTTCTCCAGCTTTGACCGCTTGACGGCGCCTTGACTGCGCGACGAGAACGGTACCAAGCAAGACAAGTCAGTCATTCGTGCTGATCACAGTGAGGCAAGCCCTGCATGCGATGCGTACACCAAGGTCTTCATTTTCGACCCGAGGACGTCGTCGAAGTAATCCGCTGTCCTATTGATCCCAAGTCATGTCGGGTTCGCTGGTTAGGTTTGCGGAGGCAGTGAGTGCGTGCAACGGACCATTTCCCCATTGTAAGATCGCAGATGACGTATACTTTTGATTGTGGACAGGGCGGGGGAGGAGGAATGTGTGCAAGGGAGCGGGTACGGCGGTTGTGTAAGTAAACGGTGCAACTAGACGCGCTTCTATTTATGCCGTGTTTGGCGTTTGGTGGGACGACAGTGGCGCGGCTGTTGTGGCTGAGCAGCCCCGACCATGCGACCGATAGTACGTGATCATAGCACAGCGAACGCAGTGCACGTCGCTAAATCTACACTAGTAGCACAGGCCGTAGCACAGGCCAAGGTCGACAAAAAAAAAACGCAGTTCAACGCATGCAGCCAGTGGACTTCTCATACACTAACAGCTGAGAGTCAAGGTCCAGCGGTCAATCTTGAGTCAACATGACACGAGATCCAGACATTGACTCACTTTCAGAACTTTGGGTCTTCGCTGCCACCAACGTCGCGACTTCCAACTTCGTCCCCAAACCTCTCCATTTTGTGCCGGCCCCAAGCTCCTGCGATGTCTCTTTTGGCATCCCAGAGAGCACTTTCCCTACGAAGTTGGGATCCGTGAGAGGTGTCAAGTCATCCCGCCGCGGGAGGAGCTTTGCGGCCCACAAGTCAGGTTAGAAACATTCCTGATCTGGCAGCGGTGAAACTCATCCCACGTACCCGTTTGACCCGATCGTACGGTGCTTCCCAGCCACTGCATTCCCGCACTAGCAGAGGAGGGGAAGAAGAAAACGAGTGATAGATCCTCGTGTCGTGCGTTCTAAAGAGAACGTTGTCCACACGGAGGATGAAGCGGGAAAGGATGAAGATGCAAGTCGGCATGACGCGCTGGAAAGCAACGCATTCGGGTTCAGCTGGCAGGAAGCAAGGAAAAGAGACGTACTTACTATTCTGACGAGAAGATGCGATGCGCCGTTATCGTGCAACTCGTCCTCGAAGAGGGGAATCTCTGCGTAGAACAGAATCGGGTCTGGTCTGGTCAGTTCAGCAATGGGTATTCCATGGACCGTGTTCTCTGGATCCTCCTCCTTCCAAGTAACTTCGCTCGACGATGCGCCCTCTGAGTGACCCGCATACGTCGTGGTGTACGTCCAGTCGTACGGTTTTGTAGGCACCGTCTTAGGAAGCGGCAGTTGTGAATTTGGGTCCGTCCTGAAGTCAGCATTCGTATCAAGCAAAAAACGCCAAAAAGTAGATCATCGCCGCACACGTACTCACCGGCTCTGCAACCACGCATCCGCGTAGCCCACTTTGACGCCGCCATCGCCCTCTCCAAGCTCTCCATTCTTCACGCCCTTCAACGCCTGCTCCGTCCCAAAAACGTACTTCCATCCAGACGGGCGGTGCTCAAGCTCCAACCTGTTCGATCCGAACGTCATTTCTGGAAGCGAAAAGCCCAGGGCTGCTTGTAGCGCGTCGCACTCGGCGGCATTGGAGATGGGGCTCGCGGTGGCCGTGATAGACCAGTCAAATATCTCGATGGCGCGCGTGTTCGGAGACTCCAAAAGGTTATGGACGGGGACCATGACGGCAGACGCCATTATGGTTTCTCTGTAAGTGGGCACGCGCCCGACGAGGTTCTTTGTGGACGCCGTGGTGAACGTTGGCTGATTAGATCGTCGAGGCGAAGCGACATGATCAGTATCATTTCAAGCTCCGAAAGGGGCGACTACAAGCGTCGTAGTAGGCCTCGGTCACGACCTCACGAAAGGTGAACAGCGTTCCCGACGCTCGACGCATCCGCCATGGACGACGACTCTCGCTCCTCAACGCCCGAGGCACCCCCACAGGATCTCTGGTCTTCTATCCTCGACTCTGTGTCCTCAACGCGTTCGATCCCTTCTAAACAGATTCTACTCCTCGGCCAACCGTCTTCGGGCAAGTCGACGCTAGCCAACGCGCTCCTACAGAAACCGCCCGCGGACGGGGGCAAGGACGACGCGGCGACCGATTTCGCGCTCGGATATGACTGGGCCGATGTGCGGGACGACGCTGACGAAGGTGAGTCGCCGAGTGCGGCACTGCTTGGCCCTGCGAGTACGACGGTAGAGGCGCGTCTCGCTGCGCCTCATCACTATCATATGCCGCGCATTGAACCCATGCAACCCATCTCAGGCGCACGCGACGTTTGATGCTCACATGAGTGTGTTGCAACCACAGATACGATCGCCCGCCTCTCTATTTACACCGTCCCGTCCTCTGCGCCGGCATATACCTCCTTGATACCCCACTTCTTGCCCCCGCGCGTGTCACTACCTCATACCATCATCATGATCGTCCTCGATTGGACGCGTCCGTGGACTTTTGTTGATGAGCTGCACACTTGGCTCAGCTGGGTCGAGCAGTGGGCCCAAGGCGACAGCGCGCGAGAGCTCGAGATCGCTCGCGAGGAGAACCGGGAACGCTGTGAGTGTTATCTCTCATTTCCTCAAACTGTTTAGGATAGATGGCTTGCGAAGCAAATAGCTGCCGATGTGCTTCCTTTTGTATCGTTTTACATGCCCGCGGTTCACGATTCATGGCCCGACAACTAGCCCTCGCTCTCGGAAATCATCTCAACTCGCCGTCGACGTTGTAATTATTGCTTTTTGTGCTTGTTTAGTTTCCCGAGCATTTCGAAAGTCAGGGCATCCTATCATCGATAGCGCAGCCCCATTTCTTGAAGCCCATCTTCGTCGTAGCCTATGCTGACGTTTCTTCCAAGTGCAAACACATCTCCAGCACTACACAGAGCCAAGCTCCGACCCCATTCCAGCAACGTCCACAATACAAACAATGCTACCGCTTGGACCTGGAACCTTCACCCATAATTCGGCCGGCATACCAATTATCGTGACATGTGCGAAGGCCGATCTAATAGACGACAATAATGATCTCGTAGCAGGGGCTCTGGCATGGGTGGCATGGTCAAGGGGAAGGGCGGAGAGTGGGAAGAGAGGACAGACGGCGTGATGCAGATCCTACGAACAATATGTCTAAAATGTGAGTGCTGCGTCTATCTTAACAACGTACCTAATCTATCTATCCTTGTCAGACGGAGCCTCGCTCTTTTACTCGACACAGCAACCGACGACCCTGCAGGTCCTCCGCCAATATGCCCTCCACCTTCTCTTTATACCCCCAGCGCCCTCACCAGGCATGCCCTCACCTACAGAGCCCACCGCCCCCGCCCGCAACCCTTTCCCCTTCCAACACAAGCCGAACACACTGGACCGTGACCGCATCGTCGTACCCGCAGGCGGGACAGCTGGGGAAAGATTGGTGTCCTTCGAGATGGATTCGACGCCAAAGGCTGGGGCGAGGCTTGGGAGCGCGACCTGGACGCCACCAACGACGATTCTTACGATGAGCCAAGCGCGCGGAAGATGTACACGATCCTTGTCTCTGACCAAGGCATCAAGGTGTGCATCACATTTTTTATTTATTTTCCTCTTCCTCTTCATCATTCGCATTCCCCAGCCACCCCCGCTTCCTCCATTCAACAACCCGGTCCCCGAACAAGCCTTCCTCGCAAAGAACTACGACGAGAACTCCAAGAAGCCCGACCGCGACCCGCGCGGGATGTTCCGCAACCCGACCGAGTCCTCCGGCGCAGGCATCGTCGGCCCACTCGGCAGCAGCTCGTTCAGCATGCCCAACGTCGAGCGCGCGCTCAGCGAGATGGAGGGCGGCGCCGGCGCGCAAGCGCCCGAGCCCGCACGCAAGGCATCCGGCCGGCCGACGCCGCGTGCCGAGCGGGGTCCTGGATCGCTCACGGCATCCGTAGGGCCGGGGCGATCGCCTACATCTCCGAACCTGACTGGCAGCCCGAGCCCGACGGGTGGGCAGACGCAGCACGAGGTGCTGCAGAACTTCTTCCAGAGCTTGTTGAGCTCGAAGGACCGCCCCGGCGCGAGCGCGGCCGCTGCGAGGGCCACTGGGGGCAAGACGAATGGCGCCGGGAACGGCGGGAACGGGACTAGCAACGGTAGTGGGAGCGGTGCTGAGGATGGTTGAGCGGGTGCTGTATAACCGCGTCGCAGGTGCTGGATATTTACTCTACTGGGTCAGCAGGTATTGTGTGCGTTCGATGATAATTGGATTGATACGTGCATCCGCTGTGAGTGTTGTTGTTGACATCTGGGGCTTCAGGTTCGTTGGCGCATGTCTCTGTATTGGGTCAACCCCAACGGGCGGTAAAAAGTGAGGTTGAACATCTTCCAAAATTCTATCTCGATACCCCGAGCGCACTGCATTGCAGTGTATTCTTACATAGCTTCATCAGGGGTGCTATCCAATAGCAAATAGAAATTCCGAAGCCTCCTAGACCATACGACCATCACCGTTGTTCACTTTACAGAGATCGTGGGCGCACGAGCATTTCATTGCAAGGCCGACGAGATCACCAATATCTTTGACCATCCCATCCTGTGTCTAGCACCTGTGTTGACGAATATTCTTGGGCACGCGTCACACATTTGACTCAATGAATGCTCAAACCCCAATGCTGAGATTGTCACAATAAACTAAAAGAAGGACTATCGACAAGGCTAACCACTTCGGCGCACAGCGCTCAGCGCTCAGTTGCAGGAACAGGTAGAGACGTCCGGCGTCTGGCCGAAAGGACAAGTGCCACCTATTGGTTCAATGACAGTCAGTTGAAAGCACACGCGCATATCACGATCAAAGCGGCTTACTCTCTCCGAAAGCCACGATGGGGAACTTGGGCCCACCAAACAAACCAGGGTCGACGCCATCGAGCTGAGCGTTGACGAGACCCTGGAGCTCGGGGTTCCTAGGTGCCCTCTGGCAGAACGGGGTGGACGGCACGATGCCGTTGATGTTGAGCGCGTTCCGCGGGTGCTTGCGGTAAGCCACGGCGTTCGCGACGAGCGCGTCGCGGTTCGTGATGTTTGCGGAGTTCGCAAAGTCGATCATGGCATCAGCGTTGTCCTGCAGACATCGCGTTCAGCGACTTGGGGCTCCGTGCAGGGTACGAGGATACTCACCTGTTGGGCGCACGGGTCGTCACCGGCGAGCAAAGCGTTGATGCCGTCCTCGCCGGCCAGTTTCACGCAAGGATCGTTGGTGAAGATGTCGCCACCGCTGGCGAGCTAGAATGGGAAGGATCAGTGGCATAGAAGATACGAGATACGGGGGACGTACGCAGAGGTCCTGCCACTCCTGCGCAACGTTGGGAAGGTCTGGTTGAGCGATGCGTGTGAAGATCACCTTGTGGGCGCGACGCAAGAAAGGCGCCCGCATGACGGAGCTCCTCTGCAATTGTTCGACCACATGGACGACGGTTATGTTGAATTTGGGAATGCGGGGCAAGCCAACGGTGTCCCTCGCGTAGTATCCAGAAACCGAGGTTTTGTACGCTCCATCGTCATCGTCGTAGTCAGAACAGTCGTCAGAAGCGCCAGTGCTCTGGGGTGCCGCAATGCTAGTGGGAGTAGCAGAGAGCGACTGCGAAGCCTTGGCGACGCAGGCGGGCGGGGAAGTGGGCGTCAGGCTGCACGACACGGATCAAATGGTCAGAACGCAGTAAACACGACGAGGGACGGCTACGAACGCGTCATTGAGAACAGAGATAGGCACGGCATTGGTGATCGCTACAAGGGCTAGGATATACAGGATCTTGTAGGGAAACATTGGGAGCTATGGCTTGAAAGGGGGGGAAAGCACTTGATGGTGGTGGGTAACGAATAACCGGCAGTGAGATGAGGAAGGGTGCTGAGCGTGCCCTTATATATGAGAAATCCGTCCAAGCGAAGCCACATTCGCCACGGTGGTACAACAAAGCATTTTGAGGCGCATGGGCAACGCCTTCATGCCCTGAATTACTGCCACACGCAAGAGACAACAAAAGGCAAAGCTACACAGCGAAAGTCACAATGTGTCGACGACTTTGAACACCACACGCACCGAATTATGGCTGTTCCAAAAACGTGGACAACTAATTGTCACGTTCGAATAAAGTGCGTCAGACTAGAAAGGCAGCAGCAGCTGAACACAAGATTATGTTCGTCTAGGTGGCGTTCAACGCGGGTATCTGTGGCAGGAGCTGTTTGTTCGCCGAAAGTCAAGTCCTCGAAGTTCAACAAATGGGCTTCGGTGTTGAGCAGGTGGGATAACCAAGCGTGCAGGACCTGTGGCATCACGATTCACACGATCAATGACAACTGTTCTCATACTAGAGGGCTTGGACTCTTCTTGATTGGCGTTAGGAGCTGCTCTCTTAGCGTTCTGGACCAGCATATTGGCATCGATGAGCAATATCTAGAAAAAAAGCCATGTCAGAAGATGAGAGAAAGTGGCGAACAAAAGAATGAGCGTGGTCACTTCAGAGTCATTCCTTACGCGGCTCGGCTTCCTCCCTCGCCGTCTGGAGAGAACGCCACAAGTTGACTCATGCCTGCCGATCCGTGATCATGCTATCAGATAAAAAGCGCGCCCCATCTGCGCGACGGCAAAAGAGTTGGCGTCCTTTGGCGAAGTGCCGATGCGTACTTGTCAACTTGCGGGACGAAGGCATGACGTACCGCATTGGCTATTTGCTGGATTCGTGTCGTCGGTCAAAGGAAATCTTCTTCGTACCGTGATGGACTACGACGCGAGCGTGTAAGGGACATTCTGTTATCGTCAGTACCAAGCGACGGCCCCACCGCCTTGCAGCACTCCATCGAGCATGCCACACAGCGAGCGCCATTTCTGTCCCACCAACGCCCAACACCGTCCCTCGAACACACGCACCAAAAAGCATTCACACACCTCACGCTCACAGCTAGGAGCGCGAAGCATCAATAATACAACAGCATTTCCTCCACACCGCCCACAGCCAGAAAAACAAAACACGGACGACAAAAGCACAGGTATTTTTTTTTTCACAACCACGGTTAGACCGACAGCACGATATCCTTCAGCTTGCCAAAGTTCGGCGTGCCGAGGCCGGTCACCGGATCCCACCCCTTCGTCACCTACGCGCGCGCACGATCCAAACACGAGCATCAGCGACAGTATCGACCCAGCCCTCGCTCTCGCGGGCACAGGGACACACAAAACGGCCACTCACGTTGAACCCGGTAGTCCCACAGCCCGAATTATGCCCGACAGTGATATCGTTGAGCCCAGCGACGCCCTTGCTGTACAGCAGCGGGTTAAGCCAGCCGAGGGACGGCAGGCCGCGCGCGAGGCGCGCGTCGTTCAGGAGCGAGACGACGCCGGCGAAGGTGGGCGAGGACGCGGACGTGCCGCCGATGAGGACGGCCCTGCCTGAGAGGAAGATGCGGAAGAAATCGCCTTGCGCGGCGACGTCCGGGATGCCCTGTGCAAGAGGAGGTCAGGTTCGAAAGCTCGAGGGGGGGACGATAAGGGAGCTTACGCGACCGGCGCTGTTGGGGGTTTTCGGTGAGCCCTAGGCGAGGTATGGGTGGACGATAGGACTCACGGGTTGAAGAGACCCTTGTAGGTGCCCTTGGGGAGCGCAGAAAGGTAGCTCGTCACAGCCTTCTCTTGGAACGCGGGGCGCGAGAACTGCACGGCATATCAGACAGAGTACACGCGCACACATGAACGCACATACGTAGTTGCTGAAACCACCCCCAGAGAAGAAGCGGGATACGGCAACCTCAGGGAAGTGCTGGGTCCCACCGACGGCGGTGACGCTGCACACACACGGTGAGCATCTCGGCTGCGGAGTGAAAAGGCAGGTCCGACGTACAAGGGACAGCTGGCGGGGAAGAGGGGGATGAACTTCGTGGCGTTCTTTCCGTCGTTGGTGAAGCAAGACTGCGTTGCGGGGTCAGAGTCGCCGTCACCGACACCGCCGTCGCCAGAGCTGAACAGCAGAGAGGTGCCACGGGCGCCTATATACGGCCACGGTGATGCACGATTAGAACCCAAGTCCCACAGGCGCATACAGCCGTGGGGGGAGACGCACCGAGTTGGGCAAAGCCTTTGCAGGCACGCTCGGCGAAGCTCTTAGGGACTGCACGGCAGCAAAAAATTGTGAGATTCCGGACGACTTTGCGGGAAAAAAGGTCAGGTTCTCACCTGTCTGCTCGTCATCGCCGTAAGAGGTGGACACGGTCTGAGGGAGGTCCGGGTGCGATAGCACGAAATCGATCCACTGAAATCGCGAGCTCGTCAACGGGGCCGGGCAAGGCGGAGGAACGCGGGCCGGGCTCACCTCAGTGTAGGGCTCGTTGGTGTTAGTGGTCACGATCGAGTCGGGGTTGAACGGGGGGCGGCCGCCAGTGGACCAGAACGTACCCGGGGTAGGGAAAGAGATACCGTACGCGAACTGGACGTCCAAGTTGGCCTCCGCACCAGCCGCGGACAGAGTCTGGTTGTCCAAACCACCTGATTCTTGCATCAGCCAGCGCATGTATGGACAGAGAACGGACACGCACCGTTGATCAACTCGACCTTGAACGTCGAGTTGACAGCCTCGGGGCGCTGGTCTTTGTAGAAGCTGTTGAGATCCGCAAAGTTGGCATACTCCTCGAGGTAGCCCGTGATGCCAATTTTGTTCACTTTGGTAGCCTGGGGCACGTAGCCGACGGCGTTATAGAGCTGCTGGATGCAGGAGATCGTGATGGTTTGGTTGCAGCTCGCATCGATGGACGTGCCAGAGGCAGCGTCGACGATCTTGACGTGGCTCTTGAGGGCCGAGGACTCGGGGGCGTCGTCGAGGATGCTGATGAGCGAGCGGGCGCTGCGGAAGCGGCCGAACATGGTGGTGGGCTGGATGAGCTCGACATGGGCGTGGAGGTGCTCGGGGAGGCTGTAGCTGGTGGTGCGGACGAGGACGTCGCCGTCGACGGCGTGCTGCCAGACGTGGTATTTCTGCACGGCGCGCGTCACGTCACGGGATCACGCGCGCGCACGCTCAAGCAGGGAACGGCACTCACGGTGTCGAGCATCGCCTCGGCCTTGCTCACGGGGACGTCCACCTTGACCCAGTCCTTCGCCGGCGAGTGCGTGCACGCGCTCTTGGGGATGCCGTGCCCGGCGAGCCATTCCTGCACGGCGGCAAGGCTCTCGGGGCGCGGCGCGACGAGGCGCTCGACCTCTTCCTTGGACAGGTGCTGGCCGTAGCGCGCGTGGTCGGGGTCGCTCGCTTCGTACAGGTGCGCCTCGAGCGCGTCAAAGTTGCTCTGCGGGAGCGCGATGCGCAGCGCGATTGTGTGCTCCGCGGGGGCGTCGGCGACGCGGACCCAGTTGCGCGGGACGTCGATGTGCTCTTTGAGCTTGAGCGTGCTGCGCGGGGCGGCGCTGGCGAAGGCCGCGAGGGCGAGCAGCACGGGGATGGGGGAGAGCGCGAGCATCGTCGTGAACGCTGGCGCTGCGAACGAGCAGGACCGTGCGGGCCCTCGGACGCGAGCCGACGCGTTCTTTTATACATCGCTGCCATTACAAACTGGTCCGGCGAGCTAATGGCGAAGCATATGGACGCGGGTTCTCTGTCCAGGAACACTCCCGCGTCATTCATCGCTTCGCTCGCGACTTGCTCACACCCACGGTCTTCAGTATTGTTTCCTGCCGCTGATAGCCAGCGTAATTCCGCCAGGCATGCTTACCCAGGAAGGTGCATGCGCTCACCGTCCCTTGCTTTTCAAGCCATCTGACTCCAGCAGGGTCGCGCCCAGCCGCATATACTCCGCTAGATGAACATCACGGAAGGCTAGTACTTTAGTACCGCCCATCAACTGTTGGTATTATGACGGCGCAAGTTACCACGCGGAGCTTCTGATTTCTATCACTCGAGTCTCTGGCAATACGATCGCTCCATCGAGGCAGCATTGACGCATCGCAATCGCACACTCAGCGAACACGTCGAATGCCCACGAGCACTTCCAGCGGCGAGCGCCACCCTTCTATGCAAGCAACTGGGCGAATCCAGGAAAATCACCCGTAACTGCAGCGCAGATCCGCCAAGCCCGGCGGGTCGCGGCCACCGGCGACCCTCAAAGTCGCCATCACGAAGCACCAACAGAACAAGCAAAAAGGAATCCCCAATAAATTTACTCCATTCGTCCTCCTCCGCCGTCAATGATAGATGTTCCCTAGTAAGTTAAACAATGCCGATAGTGGTGGCATCTCGGTCAGTACAACACTACACGAACGCGGCCGACTCATGCAGCCAGCACGATGTCCTTCAGCTTTCCAAAGTTCGGCGTTCCGAGCCCAGTCACAGGGTCCCATCCCGTCGACGCCTGCAACAACGAAGCGGGTCAGCATGCAATGTCAACCTCAGCATCATCATCAACAACAACAAGACACGAAAGAGCAGAAACACATCAAATGTCACGCACATTGAACCCCTCCGTCCCGCACCCCGCATTTTTCCCGACCGTGATATCGTTCAGGCCCGCCACACCAACGCTGTACAGCAGCGGGTTCAAGAACCCGAGCGGCGGGAGCCCCGCGTTGATCCGCACGTCATTGAGCAGCGCGACGACGCCCGCGAACGTCGGCGAGGACGCCGACGTCCCGCCAACGTGGCCCGTCTGACCCTGGAAGAAGATCAGGAAGAAGTCGCCCTGCGCTGCGACGTCGGGGTAGGCCTGCGGGGTAGATCGACAGGTGAGGTAAGACCATCTATCAGTCAATGCTCATCGAGTTGGGAGACGGCGGGCGCGACGTACACGTCCGCTCCTGTTGATTAGATCGTGGGGTAAGAACGCGCATAGCTGCGAAATGGGTAGGGTGCGTACGAGTTGAACAGGCCTGCGTAGGTGCCTTCAGGGAGGGTAGCGAGGTACTTCGACACCGCCGCCTCTTGGTACGCGGGGCGAGCGAACTGTAAGAGAGGAAAAAGACACATGAGATACTGCCCAAAGATACGAACATACACCCGAGCGTGCTCACATAGTCGCTGAACCCGCCACCAGAGAAGAACCGCGACACCGCGACCTCGGGGAAATGCTGCGTCCCACCAACGGCAGTCACGCTGCGCGCACGAACGTCGCGAGCGTCAGGTCAGACACAGCAAGAAGACTGTGGGGGGCGCACGCACAAGGGACAGCTCGCAGGGAAGCTGGGCATGAAGCGCGTCGTGTTCGTGCCGTCGTTGGTGATGCAGATCTGCGTCGCGGGGTCCGAGTCGCCGTCCCCGACGCCGCCGTCGCCAGAGCTGAACAGCAGCGACACGCCGCGGGCACCTGAAAAACGCGCGCGCACGCAGCATGTCAGAACGACCGACTCTGCGTGGAAGAGGCGCGGCGTGGGTGGTTACCGAGCTGGGCGAACTCCTGGCATGCGCGCTCGGCGTAGCTCTGCGGGACTGTAGAGCGCAGAATACGTCAGTGCGGTCGCTCAGGGTCGATGAGCGGCATTCGGCGTTACCTGTCTGCTCGTCATCGCCGTACGACGTCGAAATACTTTGCGGGAGGGTGGTCTGGTTAAGCACGAACGACAACCACTGCACGCGCGCATACGCGTTAGCTTCTTGAATAGAGTAGGGAGGATAACGACGCACGTCGATATACGGCTCGTTCGTGTCCGTGGGTGTGATCTCGTCTGGGATGAATGGCGGGCTGCCGCCGGTCGACCAGAACGTGCCGGGCGTGGGGAACGCAAGGCCGAACGCGAACTGAGTGTCGAGGTTGGCTTCGACGCCCGCAAGCGAGACGTTCTGGTCGTTCTGTCCACCTACCGGCAAGCCCCATTCAATCAAACGCGCGAGCGCGAGCGCGGGCGCAGGCGAGGCACGCACCATTGATCAAGACCGTCTCGAACGTCGAGTTGACCGCGTCGGGGCGCTGCGCGGCGAAGAACTTCTGCAGGTCCGCGATGTTCGCGTACTGCTCGAGGTACCCCGTGAGCCCAATCGCGTTCCCGTTGGTCCCGTTCGCGACGTAGTCCCCGATGTTGTAGATCTCCTGGAGGCACTTGATCGTGATGCTCGTGTTGCAGCTCGCGTCGACGAGCTGGTCAGACGCCGCGGCGGCGCTCAGCTTTGCGCTCGCGACCGGCGCGGCCTGGTCTTGATCTTGCTCGAAGATGCTGATGGTGGAGCGGTGCTTTCGGAAGCGGCTGAAGAGGGTGGTGGGCTGGACGAGGTCGACGTGCGCGTGCAGGTGCTCCGGGAGGCTGTAGCTCGTCGTGCGGACGAGCGTGTCGCCATCGGCGTGTTGCCAGATGTGGTATTTCTATCCGCAGCCCCACGCAACGCGTCAGCCGCCACTCATGAGTGGTGCTCTTGAATATTCGAGCGACTCACGGTGTCGAGCATTTTCTCGGCCAGGCTGACGGGCACGTCGACCTTGACCCAGTCCTTCGCGGGCGAGCGGTGGCAGTCGCTCTCCTTGATCCCGTGGCTCGCGAGCCATGCGTCGACGGCGTCCACGCTCTCCGCATGGGGGCGCACGAGCGCCTCGACGTCCTCCTTGGATAGGTGCGCGCCGTAGCGCGCGTGCGCGGGGTCGCTCACTTCGTACAGGTGCGCCTCAAGCTCGCTAAACCTCGGCTGGGGGAGGGCGATACGAAGGGCGATGGTGTGGTCCGCGGGGGCCTCGGCGAGGCGGACCCAGTTGCGGGGGACGGGGACGCGCTCCTTGAGGCGCGGGGTGTTGTGTGGGGCGGCGTGGGCGAGGGCCGCGAGGATGATGGCGGGGAGGACGAGCATGGCGAGGGCTGCTGCTGGTGCTGGGGGGCAGCGACGGTGCGGGGAGGGCTTTTATGAGGAGGACGCATGGTCTTCTGGGAGTGATGGGAATATAGAAGAACGGCGACCACATGAGCACATTCATCTCCATGCACGACCGCCCCCATCTGCAGCGGGCTCGCCTCCGTCCCCGCACACCCACATGAAGGAGCGCTCCCAGCGCTCGCCATGTGCGCCACGGCAACCTACTCACCCAGTCTCGCAACGCGCGCGTGCTCTACCGCAGGGCCGCGTTATAAATCCCTACGATATTACGGCCGAACAGATAATAGAAGCTGATAGAGACGGCTGCGCAATTATGGTGCAAAACAATACATGGAACGCGACGTATGGGGAAGACCCGGAAGGACGAAGATAGGATGAAATGATGTTACTACTTTTAGTCTGTCGATCATCCGACGCCTCTCAACGCCCACCACAGCGCTGATCAAGCAAGAGCTGCTAATACCGTTCTATTTATTGTGCCGATATCGTCATTACAGCAGAATCGACAGCTATGAGGGGTAATTTCGGCCCACCACGCGTTCTGTAAGTATGTATCGCGGAGCAGATGGCAGAAAGGAAACATCAAAGCCGGATTCCGTGAGAGCATACTGAGGTGAAGGAGGTCATGTACCGAGAGAGCCATCTGCAGCATTCGGAAAAGGGACTGAGACCACGTACGGGCAAGCACGACAAGAGCTGCAACGATGAAAGCTGGCCGGAGATCGATCTGTATGAATGCTGTGAAACCCCGCTGAGAAAGATATGCGCTCGAAACGATATCTGCAGGCGGAACAGAGCTAGCGTTTTCAACGCACAGAAGAGAAACACTGATCAAGGAGATTGTTCGGCGGATGGCTATCTCACAGCTGGTCGAACTGAGGCGACGGGGATCAGAGAATTGGCGACAGCATGACTGCCCCATCCAGCACCGTCCGCCTGCTGGCACGTCAGGAGTACATAGCAGTGGTTGAAACACGCAGCCTCGCGCACAAGGCTAACTCGGAATGCACTGCTGTAGTTGGTCGGGTACGCACGAGGGCGCTTGCCGATATCAGTGGGATATAATCAAAACCTGCGCGCCATCCAGATTTTCGTGGGGATTGGGAGGTATAATCAAAACCTGCGCGCCATCCAGATTTTCGTGGGGATTGGGAGGTATAATCAAAACCTGCGCGCCATCCAGATTTTCGTGGGGATTGGGAGGTATAATCAAAACCTGCGCGCCATCCAGATTTTCGTGGGGATTGGGAGGCATTCCGACCTAGATCCAGCCATCGCGAAGATGCTGCAGTCAAACCGGGGTTGGCTGATTGCAGGGCTTTTTCAGGGCCAGGCGATGTGTCTCAGATCCAGAACAAATCTTGGCAGAAAAGCGGTATGGCCAGGAGAAGTCCAGGAGAGCATCAAATCCGAGGAGAGAAAGGGAGAACGCTTCGGCGCTAAATACCGTAGGTAACGGTGCAGCACGTGATGACCCATAGATTCTTCGTCTTCGAGGAGCTCTCGCCATCGCCGTCCTCTGTACCCACCGACATTTTTTCTTTCTCGCTATGGATGTCTCAGATATCCTCGCCTCTCAGGCAGCAAAGCAGTGAGTCAAAAATCAAGCCCAGAAAAAAAATCGTCCACTCATTTCTTCGCAATTTCAGCAAGGCCGTAACCGTCGAAAAAGACATCCCCCTCGAAGTCGACGTCGGCTTCTTGACAGTCACAGATCTCAACCCAATAGATGCGGAGAGCTACAAGTGACCATTTTGCAAGTATTTTCGTCTATGCAAAGCTAACATCGTACACAGCGAGAACCTCGAGGACTTCCTCCAATCCACCGCGCGCGACGGCATCCAAGTCCTTCTCGGCGCCCTCTTCTCCCTGCCCACCCAATCCTCCACCGACGGCCCCCTCGCGAAGCTCCCCACCCCGACGACGCAGCTCCCGCGCGCGAAGCCGCTCCCCAAGCTAAAACCCATGACCAAGTGGGAGCGCTTCGCGCAGGCGAAGGGCATCTCCAAGACGAAGCGCGACAAGAAGGTCTGGGACGAGGAGAAGCAGGACTGGGTCAACCGCTGGGGGTGGAACGGGAAGAACCGCGAGGCAGAGACGCAGTGGCTCTCGGAGGTCCCAGCCAACGCCGGTGCGCACGTTCTCCATTTTTTCCAGCTTGTAGCTTCCTCGGCCCGCCGCACCTGCGTTGGCCAACTTCTAACTGGCCGCTTTTCCTCTGACAGACGCCGACCACGACCCATCAAAAGAGGCCCGCGACGCGCGCAAGGCGCGGGTGGCCAAGAACGAGCGCCAGCGACTGCAGAATGCTGCCCGTGCGCAGGGTGGGTCCGGGGAGCGCGACCAGCGGAAACAGGACATCGAGCGAACGCTCGCGACGACGCGCACCAGCACGGCGAGCATGGGCAAGTTCGACAAGAAGCTCGAGGGCGAGAAGAAGCTGCGGGGCGTCAAGCGCAAGGTTCGTCTCGCCAGCCTTCATCCCATTTTCTTCCGCTTGATTTTTCAAATCCAAAATTTTGATATTTCTCCTTCGTATTTGCTCCGCTATGATCACCAGTTCGACCCCGCGGAAAAATCCGTAGAGAAGGAGAAAGACGCCAACCTGGCACTCCTCTCCAAGCTTGGAACGGAGCCTAAAAAAGCGAGGCGGGAGGACGGAGACGACGTGCTCAACGTGCGGAAGGCCGTGCGGTTCGCCTCGAAGGGCCAAGGCAGCGTTTCGCTGGCGAGGAAGCAGGGCGGCGGGGACGGGAAGAAGAGGGGGAAGGGCAGACGGTAGATCGTCCTACTATTTCACGATGAGCCCCCCTTTTTCCCCTTGCTTGTCTGCGTGTATGATCGTTCCTATTGACCTTCGTCAGTGTACCCGATAGTGGTGTGCAGTGTTGTTGTCGTTGATAGCCTTATGCGGCTGTGCGTAATGCATTATTTCGAGCATGGTCATGCATCCACCTGCTGTTGCGAGAAAGCTCTTACATCCGCACGACTCGGCTCTGCGAGTGATGCTCCTCCTCGGGGAAACCTGCAGGCCTGAGTTACATATCGCACCCCTGCGCCGGATCACCAGCTGCTACAGAATGGGCACACAGACCCATATGGCATCCAGGAGCACCTCGTCTGGGGCAGGGTTTGCGCCGAACGAATCTCCGCATCCAGGCAGATCTCTTGCCTCGACGAAAGGGGGCGTGTACGATGCGGTCTTTAATGATCGCGGGCCCGTCCCTCTGCACCCGTTGAAGCCCGTTGCGAGCTGAGTCAAAACTCTGCGCCGGCTGTTCAAACCATGCATCAACAACCTTGCGAGTCAGCGTATGTCACTCAGCTGCAGCCCACATGGCGGCCGTGTTTATTGACCCACATAAGTACACATGGCCGATTGTGTCTTGAAACATACCCTATTTGTGAATAGGCATGCATCATTTATGTCGTCTGTCAAGGACCGGATGAGGCTTCATTAACTCATTGCCGCAAAGGCCGATGAGGCCAGCGCCTGGGGCGATTTGGTGCTCCTTGACTGCTTATTTTGGTGATCAAGCTAGAGCGGATGTATTACCGGGACGCAGTGCACCTTTGGGAATTAGTCAGAGTGAGAATTCAGACGAGAACTAAACGATGGTTTTATTCAGAAGGAGGGATACATGTGAAGAAGGACAGTCATAGTCATAAGAAACTTACACTGACCTACGGCCGCTATCATTATACCATGAGCTAGTCTACAAACTCCCCTTACAGGAAATTCCATGCTGTCCTATTTCGCCGACTGGTCTACAGGCAAGCGAGCCAAGCTAGCCTTGCCGCCCTTTATCCACTCCTGCTTCACCAACTTCTCCTTCTCCGCGTAGTACAGCCGGTATACCAGCTTGATAGTCCCTTCGCTGACACCGGCGACCGAGCTGATATCTCTCGCCGATTTCGCCTTGCCCAGCAGGTGGCACGTGAAGTAGATGGCCCCCCCAGCGATGGACACGGGGCTGCGTCCGTCCGCAATGCCATGATTACGTGCCTCCACGATGATATCCTTGCAAATCGCCTGCACATTCGGTGGCAGGTCCAGGTGGTTGCAGTAGCGAACGAGCAGGTCCTCGGGCCCGGTCGAGATGGCCGGCGTGCTCGAGTGATGTGCCGACGCACCAGGGGTGAGGTTGAACGCCTGCTCCAGCGCCTTGTAGCACTGGCCGAGCACCTTCTTCGATACGTGCGTGAGATTACAGATCTCCCGGAACGTGCGGGGAACGTGCGCTTGTCGGCACGCGATGAAAATGCACGCGGCGATGACCGCGTCGAGCGGCTTTCCGCGCAGCAGTTTTTCCTCGTCCGAGCGCTTGTACAGCTGCTTGGCGATGTCGCTGATGGTTTTGGGGAGAGAAAACTGGTCGCACCAGCTGGAGATGTCGCGGAAGGCGGAAAGAAGGTTACGCTCCGAGCGAGAGCTCTGAGAGCGTGACGCAGCGCGCTGCAGCTCCCGCGCTATTCCCGAACCGCCATCACGGAAACTGATGATCGTGTCCAGCTGCTCAATCCCATCCATCAAGGGGTCTGACGCGGCCCCCACACGCGATGGGTCGTCTCCCTCGTCGTTCGCAAACGTCTAATTCGACCGTTTGATCACAAACGGAACGAGAAAGACAGATTGAGTCAACGTACCCGCCACTCGCTGCGTGTATCTACGACACGATCACCGAGGACCAAGCCACACCCACCGCACACGAGGTCGCCACTGCCAAACTCTTCGATGATATTCGGGTTCGGATCTTTGCATTCTGGGCAGATAAGCCGAACGGCCAGATCCGGGGCATAGTTTGCCTGCTGAGGTTTTGTGGGGGCCGCAAGAGGGAAGGGCTGAGAGTAGGCCATCGTGGGATGCTCGTGCGAGGTGGGGGTGAGGAGCTGAAGAATGGGGGGTGCGAGTGGCGTTGAAGTGTTTCAGGAGGTGTTGTCGAGCGGAGAAAAATCCCTCTGTGCTTGAGACGCAGCAGGCAGACCTCGTCGCTATACGAGTTCAATCCCATTGTGAAAAGAGAGTCAGTGTTTCGCTAGTACCTACCGCACGTGCGACTGGGAAAGCCCAGACTCCTGCAAATCGACACCTGAAAACAATCAGACGAATCCGAGGGAGACTAGGAGACAGAGGAACAAAGGAGTCGTGGTCAAGGTGAAGGACAGGACAAACAGATGACAAACGAAAAACGCAGGGCTCCCTGAGTCACGATGTGACTACCCGTGACGTGGTGTTCCAGAGTAGTCATGACGGTTCCGCTTGAACTCTGCCTCGATTATGACTCGCCTTGTATCGAACAGGAAGACTTTATTGCTGCAAATGCGCCAGATAAAAACAGTCTTATGTCGATGGAATTACATCAATTCCGTTCCTCTGTTGTGTCTGTAAGATCTGTCTGTTCGTACCCCATCTTCCCTCTTCCATATGGCACCAAGAGTTTTTCAGCTTGGTACTTTCGAGTGAACTCGTCTCCCTCCACTGTGCCATCTCCAAGGTATGTTACGCCTCCGGTCTAGTCGTCACACGATGATCTATCACTGAACAGGCGTCAAATGTGTACCAGGTGACGTACCTTCCCCATCGTGATGCCTATGGCCTCCAGCGTGCCCTCGTATTTGCTGTCACTCGGCTCTCCTTTCAGCCGTTTCAACACATTGGCCACGATGACATTCGCGTGACCTTCATACTTTCCGAGCGTGTTGCGCTCAGAGTTGTCGAGGACGTCACCAGCACAGAAGATGCCTGGGTGTCCACAAAGTTCGAGCGAGGGCTCAACAGGTACGAGGCCTCTGGAAGTGACAGCGTCTGGCCCGAGAGTCCTGATGAAGTCTGTGTTCGGTCGACCTCCATGAGAAGACATCTTGAGGCGACAAGGATGAAGTAAGAATTCCCAAGCATTCTATTTGGTTTTTTGGCTGGCTTACAACGAGGTCGGCGGGTATCTTTTGGCCTTTGCACGTGGTAACAAACCCGTCTTGGGCTGCATCTTGATCCAAGTAATCGTTAAAAATAAACTCGACACCGCGAGATTCTATAGCTTCAGCGACGCGCTCGCGGAAGTAATCAGGGTAGATCTTGTTGAGAGGAAGATATCCGCTCTGAACGATCGTCACTTTCTTCTCCTGTGATGGTTTGTTCTAGCACTGTTATTCCCTTCCGATGCAAGAAATCACTCACCGGGTAATAATATTTTATCTCGCCCGACAATTCTATAATGTGTTGTAATTGTAGATCAGATATTAGTGAGTGACGCTGAGAACTCACCTATATTTACGGGCCCTCCGCCGGAAAGAACGATCGTGTTTGCATGTAGAACCTTCTTTCTCCATTCCTCTATTTGTCCCAGAGTGGCCTCCATCGTGTCAGGATACTCGATCGGTCCCTCATACATCGTTCCCGGAGCAAGAACAAGCACGTCATACCACACCTTCTCACCGCCCTCCAATACAACCGACCCACCGCCTCGCTCGTCCTTCTCTATTCCCACCACGCGCCCTACCTTGAACTCTCCGATTCCCTTCGACATCACCCGGTCGAACGGTATGAGAATCTGATCCTCGAGCTTCCCTTCCGTCGTGACCGTCATGCGGACGGTCGCGGGCAAGAACACATGGAATGGGCGCGCGTTGATCAACGTGAGTGAGTGCTGCGCCGGATCTAGCTTGGTTGATAGATAGCCGGCGATGTTAGAGCCCGCGCCTCCTCCACCCACGACCACCACGCTTCTCTTCGAGTTGTTCGCGCCCATTGCAGTGGAAGGAGAAAAGAGAATCTTATCTGATTAATCGCAAGCGCATCTGTGATCGAGATGACCGGAGGCCGCGGAGTTCAATCTCAAACAGGGAGAGCGGCCTCCTTGAGGGCATCTACAAGTTTTGTCGAGCCTTTATTCTGGTACAGATACAGTACATCATTCACTCTGTCCAACCCAAAGGGGTGTAAGTGTGACCTCAGGGCCACGGCTCTCTCTGACCGCATCAGGATGCAACAAGTAACTCAACGACCCGAATCCCTCGAGTAATCGCTCATGGACCAGCTCATCCCGTGCGTCGAAAAAAGTCTTGTAGACTTCCTTGATCTTTGCAGACGTCGAGCGGACTACTTTTGCAACAATGTTGATAGGCCTCTGCGTACTGTATAAGAGAGAGGCGAAGAAAATCATGCCGCCCACGTTCGCGTTGGGGTCTAATGCATTGTTCAAAAGTCCTAGAGAGCGAGCTTGAACGAGGAGGTCCCAGCATCTCAGCTTGGTCCGCTCAGAGAGGTAGAGTGTAGTGCAGAACTGATTAACAGCTTGTTTCGCATCGGTTTCCCAGTCATAGGGAGGAGGCGTCGAGGGTTTGAAATCAGACGGTCGAGGAGTCGAAGATCGGGAAGTGGGTGGGGAAGTGGACGGAGTCGCGGAGAAGTCATAGGTTGAGGTAGATTCAGAGACTGAGGTAGAGTCAAAATCTGAGAAAGAGCCCAAGGAGGACTGTGAGCCAAAGGAAGACTGCGAGCCAAAGTAGTTTGTGGTAGTCGTTGAGCGATGGGAGGACTGTGACGACGGGTCCTGCACGGTGGTTCGTGAGCCGTCCCGTTGATCGGAGGATTTTACAGATTCCTGTGACTCCTCTTGTGAAGCAAAAAACAGCGCGCCACCAGGGGAGGCGCATTGGAAAGAGTGCTGAGAATCCTGTGACCCGGAGAAGTCGACGGCATCGGACACCGCGCGCTCGTTTGCATACTCGTATGCTCGATCGATTGCCTCTTTGAAGAGGCACGGATCTAGCGGATGGAGGTCATCCACGTAGGCGGAAAGGGGTGCAGTATCTTGAACGGGTACAACATCTTGAGGAACGTTCTGAGAGACGGGTTCTGGAGAGCCTGGCCGTACAGTGTCCTGTGAATCTGAGCTATCAGACTCCTGAGAAGAGTTGTGGAAGAGGTCTTGTGAGTGTATAGAACGAAGGTCCCCCTCCTGGGAGGATCCTTCAGAGTCGTGCTGCGAGATGGCCTGTGAGGCATGCTGTGAGGAGGGAAACTGAGAGGCATCTTCTGACATATCATTGAAAGAAGAAGCTTGTGAGACGGCATGCTGCAGGTGGGGGTAATGAGCGACATCCTCCGACGTGTTCTTCCAAGCGTCCTGATGAGGCAAAGACAGAGAGATATACTGAGATGGATCTTGCGCATAATATCCATAGTCCACCTGCGAAAGATCCTGAGACGCCTCAAACTCCAAGTCGCCTTGCGACGAATCTTGCGAGCTATCCCCTTCCAGGGCGGTCTGCAGAGAGGATGCAGAGAAAGTCGGAGCAGGCTTGCGCGTGTTTTGAATGCGCCCCAGTTCGCTGTGGCACAGCACGAGGACCCGCTGATCAAGGCGCATTTGATCACAGATTCTTTGGAACGATATAGTCCGATCTATGTCTCTACTGGCGACTATAATGCATGCACCGATAACCGCATCGAGTGGCACGCTCACAGTTCTTTCCTGGAAGAAACGCTCGCGCATCTCGTGCACCCGAATAGCACTATCCTGAGGTAGTCTGAACTGTTTGCACCAATCTTGAGTCTCCTGGGAGATTCTAATTTTCTCGAGTTCGTCTTGCGTCCTGCTATGCGACGAATCTGGTCCAGGTTCTTGTGAGAAGGTCTAAATTGCGTCCCACGATATCAGATCGTGAGTTACATCTCAGAAACACAATACACACCTTCTGAAGGTCCCCCATGGGTAGTGATGGATGATTGAGATGAAAGTTTTCGACAAATAGGACGTGAGTAGAAGAGGGGGAAGACACGCGAAGACATGCGGGGGTAGGCTTTTAAGGAAAGTTGAGAGGTCAAAACAGACCCCAGCCACATGCCACACTCAACAGTGAAACTTGGACCGGACTGTCAAATAGGATGGTCAAAGCGGCTTCTCATATGAAACGAACGCGTGAAGATCCAGGCGCAGTCTTCCAAAGCGCATTGATCCATGATAACATGTGACGCGCTTCTCGTCAGTAAGACTATCGTAGGAAGAAGATGCATAGTTGATTGGCTATGAGTGCTTGTGTCGTCCATGAGTGATGAAAATGCATCAGCAGGGTCAAGCGTGGCAAAATCCAGCATGGACAGACTGCTCCATGCAAGAGCCACGTATAGCCACGCGAGAGATAATGTGGCGCATAAGTCGAGAGTCGCAATGCCGTGCAACGCAAAAAGTCGAGAGGTCGTTGAGCGAAAGCGCATTGGCGAAATTGACGCGGTTTTGATTTTAGTCCCGAGGCTGGCGCAGCTGGGACTCTCTCAGCCGGGTCAGTGCGGGCCGGTGCAATGCGCTGATAAGAGACGGTAACTACAATTATATACTCGAGACGCGGTCCATAAATATTGCGTACGTGCTGAAAAACTAGCCATACAAGTACAGCGTAAGCGATCTGATAAATATGTATATCTCGATAAATACAAGAAAGAATACGGCCTCTTTATGACTTTGTAAGTCGAACACAAGAAAACCCTGTCATTAAGCATGGCAGGGCGAACCATGATGCATGATGTATGATCAAGTTATTAAATGTCATACTGAATCGAAGACTCGAAAATAGAAAGCGGTCGAATAGGAGCAAACGGTTCCACCGTGGTCCCGGAACTATCACCAAGGAGCTCCTGCACGCTGTGCAAAGCAGATAGCAGGGCACCAGCGATCCACGTATGGTGTTTGGAGAGGTGTTCGCCTGCAAAATAGACATTCCCTTCAGGCCTACGAGCATGCTCAAAGCGCGTATGGAATTGGCCAGGAAGGAACATCGCGTCTCCCGTCGCGTTTTGCGCTGCCCATGCAATGTCGAACGTCTCCATGAGTTGGCCGTATACATCGACGTCCGGATACACTTCGTCCAGGCAGCGGAGGGCTAGGCTTCGGCGCTCGATCTCAGTCAGGAAGAGCCATGTACTGGCGTCCGTCATCCAGGAGTAGAGCAAAAGAACGCCAGGCCCGTCATCACCGATGCCATTGGACGGGTAGACTATCCACCGAATTGGAAGATCCGTCGCTGATTGGCCCCCTCTGTTGGCGGATCCGCGCTCCCAAAATCGGGTTTTGAAGCGCATGCCCATTTTGTATAAGGGCTCGAAGTGCATCGAACGGATGGCCAGCTCTTTCGAAGGACTCCATCGAGAGCGATCAGCGATCATCTTCAAGGCAGCGGGAGGGATTGCCAAGATGACTTTGTCGAAGGAATGTCGGAAGATACCGTTGTATCCTTGTGCTGTGATGTCAACGCCATGTTCCGTATTATGAATGCCGGTAACGCGGGCACCAAAAGTGATCTTGTCGAGACCGATGACGTGCGCGATCGCTTGGGGAAGGCGATCCATACCATCTTCAATCGTGAACCACTCCTGCGTCATGAAGTCCAGGTGCTGCATGACGATCTCGACACAGCCGAGCGCATACTGGTTCGTCTGGGAGCAAACTGTCTCCACAAAATCAATCACCTCGTCCTCCCACTGAGAGATCAATTTGAGGTAGTCGCGGAAGGAGAGGCTGTCGAATTTCAGGAGGGATTCAAACCCGCGCTCGAAGTCCCGTTCTAGATCCTCGAGGAAAGGTCGAAGGACCTCCATCAAGAGAGAGCCTGCTGTTCGTCCGAGGTATCGGGGCGGGACATCCCAGTTGATATCTGCAGGCGTCGTGTTCATGACGCGATGCCCGTCCCTCCGAAGGCCGTTCACGTAAAGGCAATTTCCAGAGCTGTTGAGAATGTAAGGGATGAGGCGGATGTGTTTATCGGAAGGGAGGTCGCTGCGGGCGTTGAGGTGTGCAATCAAGTCGAGCACGACCTTTTGCATGGATGAATTAGGAATGCGCATCGCGCCAGCCTCGAAGTACTGATTTTTCTCGGATGAGAAGTGGTGAGTGTAGATGCGACCCCCGACGCGATTATTCGCCTCAAAAATGTGGACATTATGGCCTGCTTTCATGAGAAGGAGGGCTGAATAGAGCCCAGCAACGCCGCCACCAACGATGCCGATGTCCAAAGGTGAAGAAACTGAAGGCAATGGTTTGGTGAACGTCGGGGCCATTGGAATTAACGTAGGCTTGGTGAATGAGGGTCAGACAATTGAGATGATAGCCATAAAAGGAAGATATCATACTCACAATAGGATGTACAGGCCAAAGTGCTCGGAATAAGTCAACACTGAAGTGTGTTCAGGATGTGGTGTTGAGTGAGGAGTATGGACACACATAGACAGCTTTATATGTAAAGCTCGACCTCCTCTGAACATGCGAAACACGAACAGAGCAACTGATTAGAGCTGTCGATCCGCGCACCTTCTCCATCTGTGTCAGCAGGCGGGTATGATGGGTCTGGTGCAGCACGCTAATCATGTTGATAAGCTTGAGGATGCGGACGGTAAACGAATGGCGACTCTGCCGTAAAGTAGAAACATGTAGGAGCTTTGAGCTGGATGAATTTTTCCCCAGAGGCCGGTGTGTCCTTGATGTGCACTGCACTGCCGGACGAGCAGCGGTAATAAGCGTCAGGGTGAATGAACATTATCTGTCAATCATGGCCACGGTTTGAGTGTACCACCGCGTTTTGAAGATACTGTCCGAGAACCTGTCTGTATGCCACCTGTCTGTATGCGACCATGCTTGAGCATAGACTCAGGATGGTCAGAGGCACGGCGGGATGGCCGTGACGATGAAACGCAAAGTTGCTCGACTGGGCACCAAACATTCAAGAGCTATTGGGTGCTATCGGGGATACAAACGGAAGAAAAGCTGTAAACCAGTCATGAGAACGGAGCCTTGAGCGCTCTTGAGCTCGGGGCCTTTTTCAGATCCGAGATTCGTAGGCGCTCCGTCTCTATCAACAAACGGCCCCAGAACCTGTTGTTGGTGTACCTTTTGCGCCTGACTTGAATATAATTTTGTATGTCTGCAGGTCAACTTGCCGATCATGATAGCCATAATCGCCTCGGAGTCCGGACTATCTCGGTGACAGTGTGGAGGCGTGATCCAGTGCAGCCCATCATAGAAGTGCATGCTGTATGAAACTGGTCACAACAGTAAGGATGACTGGAAGAATCTGGCAACGTGCGAATGGCCGGCAAGCTTATTTGAGGGCTGGTGTCAGGCGTGATCAGCAAGATCGAGCTTTGATCAATTCGCAGCAGCTAGTGAGTGCAAGCGTTTACCGCATGCGAGAGAATCATAGCTGTGGTGAAAACAACGTACATCGCTCTGGAATCGAAGAGAAAGCAACTGTAACCGGCTCTCTATCGATTATAGAAGTTATTTCCTTTCTTGTAATTCATGGAATGCGAAGCTTGGAACCTATCCTTGTGGTAATCTCTAGGATGATTCATAAGTAGACATGGTAGTGGTAGACACCCATGATGATAGGTGAGTTGCTGAGTCCGCTGCTCGTAGCTGTCAAGACCCAAGATGATGTTCCAACAGTTGAAGCTGCCACGTGGCACCCCGACTTCGTGAGTCACTTTACACGAGCTCCGACCCGTCGCTTCCGGTAACAGAACACTCCACTTGTGCACAGTCATTTACTCCGTACCTTCACTGCGTCTGCAGCCGACTGATCTACAGCTTGCGAGGCTCTCGTGCATCATGGGAAGTTGAGTTGCTTTTTTCTCTACGCGGAAGTGTAATCTCTCCGAAAGAACATTCGCTCGGTATGGCCACGGAACAAGTCAATTAAACTTTCGTCCGGGCAGATTCAAAACCCCACGCACAGCCTGCAGCTCCATCGAGGAAAGGGGAGCAAAAATCGTACGCCACTATGGATACAGCGGACACAGGCAGACACAGGCTGTCACGCCTCGACGTCGCGATCTTGATCTGTGAGACTGTGATCATTCCGAAGCTTCAGGGCAGGCACAGTTCTCCAGCCCGGGAGGATCCGTCCAACCCCTTACACTGGTAAGTAACCGCAGTATGTTCCAATCTTGGAGTCTACGGTAGAGGACGAGTTGATGCAGGTGCTTCTCGAGCGCAGTCGTCATGCAGCTCGCATCGGGAACAAAGGAAGGGGTGGTCTTTGTTGTTATCTCTCCCGAAACGACGATATTGTCGCTTTTCCGGCCTACAGAAGACATAGTAAGTATTAAGGCTCTCAAATTCTACCATAAACAGCATCCTGGACAGCATTTCGCTATTATGCCTCTGAACGAGCTGAAATTAGACACAATGCTCTAACAGCGTCTAGGAAACTCGGATTGATCCGAACGACATCGATGGTCTTATTATCACGGAAAGCACTGCTATACTAGGATATTTTTTCTTTGGTTTCGAGTCATATGCACGGAGATACACGATCTATTCGATTAAGCACTTCCAGCGTCAAATGCCTTGAGAGTGAGAGAACTTCATGGTGTGAAAGGCTATGTCAGATATCGGAAAGTCTTTCAGAGTTGTGGAAGCAAAAACACACGTACTTTCCGACGCACGTCGCCATCGTTTGTAACATGCGGAACACGGCCTCGCAGAAAAAAACAAGCGAGTGTTTGTGTTTTGTTGGTGGAGTTTTCGCAGTCTGTGATACATGTGCAGAACGAAAACTAAGTATGTCCAAGAATGGGCATTGGCCTATACGCCTCCTCCAAATACTTCACCTCATCACTTGTGAGGCTCACGTCTAGTCCGCCTGGGGAATACAAAGTAAATGCAGATACAGATGTAAAGGTCTTCAGCAGGAAAGTATCTGTCAGGATGAACTTACCAACAATGTCATACAGATTGTCAAGCGAGGTAGTACCGATCACTGGCGCCGCCACGACTGATGTGACAGGATTCAGAGGGATTTGAGCTCGGACGACTGCTGAATGAGAACAAAAGCTGACTTACTGTCCTTGGACAGGATCCATGCGATCGAGATTTGAGCCATGGAAACTCCCTTGTTCTTTGAAAGCTTTTCCACTCTAGCGAAAAACAACATGAAACCCAAGACCAGATAAGATAGAATTAGAAACCTACCTATCGATGACCTGTGCGGCCCCTGAATCGGCAAGATACATCGCGTGCCATCTATGCTTGAATGGTCAGGCGGGCAAATGCTAAAATGGCCTATACGCACCGATCAAAACTTCCACGCGTAGTTTGTTCCGATCTTGCGGGACGAGCAAGGAGACCACGTCCAAGGGGCGACCACGGTATTGACGCAACACCAAAATGCTGACACAATGAGACGAAGAACGCGGGCGGAAAATTTACAGAAAAAATACCTTCAAAACAGGCATCATCTCTCGCTCTTCTTCTCGGTAGATCATGTTGTAGTGATTCTGCATCGATATGAATGGGGTCAAACTGTGCGAGATTGCGTAGTCTTTCGAGGTGAGAGATCAATAAAATTGATAAAACAATGCGATAAGGATATACTTTGCATAGCATGAACTAGACTCCCCAAGGACGTTTCAGTGAGCGAGATTCGGAATCCCCGTGCATATTGATACGCACATTGCCAGGCCCAGCAGGAGCTCATACCAATGTAGCGAACCCACCCAGCGCGGACTACGTCATGAAGCGCTTGCATCTGGTGTTTGTCTTAGAGAGAACATGTGTGGGTACATGACACTACTCACGGTCTCCTCAATAGGCGTATTCTCGTCAAATCGATGGCCTGAGGACGACGGAGTGCCACAAGTCGACTTTTGAAGGTCAAAAAGTAGTAGGGATATGCTTACATTGCAATACGTCGATATAATCTAGCTGCAAGCGCCGCAAACTGTGCTTGACAGAGTCGAAGATATGCTTTCGACTAAGGCCTTCTTGATTAACATATCCGAAGTCCTCCGGATTCTGTTTGACATATTTTTCCGTCACCGTTCGTGTTACGAGGCCGTGGACCTTAGCAGTCGAAGAATCGTCACGGCACAGCTCTCGCTTATAGATGACTGGGATTGACCTTCGTCATGATGACAAGTTCTTCGCGAGGGAGATTGTGTTGTTTGATTGCCTTGCCAAGGATCACTTCAGATAGCCCTTTCGAGTAGATCTGAAACCGTTCTCAATGAGCTTTCCAGCACAATATTGGCCGACATACATTGGCGGTATCGAACGTCTGGATCCCAATATCGTAGCTGTATGAAACAGATTTGAGTTTGGTGTAAGTGAGATGAAGAGATCACTCACGCAGCCTTGATATGCCTGATCCCTTCCTCCTCGCCGAGCACCCAAGGCATCCATTCAGAAGAACCATATGACATGCATCCCAGGATAATCCGCGACACCTTCAGTCCAGAGTTGCCCAGGCGCACTGTGTTTCAGTATCAGAGATGAATTCATGATCTTGCAGATGAAGACTCACCATACGGCACACGCTTTCGGGTTTCACTTTCCATTATGTATTCGGTCTCTCGGACTAGCTGAAGGAAAGGCGAAGATTCAGGGAGGTGGAGAACATTCGCTAATGCTCGGTTGCAAGCCCTTATGTACCACCCAGCGCCAACTGCGTGCCAAAGGCGATAAGTACGTGAGACCTTGAGAAGACTGACTTGACGAGGAACTGTGTCAGGTGGTCAAGAGCATGTGAGTTCCAGTTGAGATTTGTGGAAGTCGACTTCGATCGAATTTAGAGAAGTATGCTAGGAAGCCAGTGGGAAGCCAGTCATTGTCCGAGTCGTGGCAATTGGCTGTAGCTGGGCATCCGACACCCACCGGACGTGGTGACCTTAGCCGCAGACCCCCTTGCCACGCTCATGGATCTTCGTTAGATTGTGGGCTGTCGTGGATCAGGGGAAACACGAAAGGTAAGGCAGTCGAGTTTGGTTGAGTCACATGCATCGTTTGCAACTCCGAAGGCCTTCGTCTGGCCGCGTTCTTTGACTCCTCTCCATATACAGACCGGCTCAAAGGTGCCCATCCTCGAACACAGGTGATGAACTGGACAATCGCAGTCATAATCCGCTTGACGAGAGCAGCCTTCGATCTTCGAGAATGAGTACATCCGAGGTGCGTGTAGTCTGGAGTCTGCTGGTATGTCCTACACCTCTGTCGTAGCCATTCGAGATTTGACCCTCGTGGGATCAAGAGCCTCAATCAGATACTGTACCAGTGTGTTTGCCTCACTCCTCCGCGTCCTGAGTGCTTCCTGGTATGTTGGGAGGTCTTATCAGGTTTAGCCTATTCTTGTCAGTTGATCGTGCTCTTCGCAATCAGATGTTCCACGCATTGAAGAGTCTGAATCCATTGACTGTCATTGACTCATCTACGCCTTGTGCGACTTCGTGCGTCACCTTGCCGCCTGCAATATCTTCGCCACAGTGTCTACCGAGTCTACTCTGCCAGTATTGCTGTGTTTCCTCCAGTATTTTATGAAATCCAAATCATTGTTTTCATACGAAGAGAAAACAATTCAACAGGTATGGGCTGTGATCGCCACCAACGAGATGACCGGTCGGTATGTTGGAATAGAACGCATGCAAGTCCCTTCTGATGGCTCAATCGCTCATTTTTCAAACAATAGCAAGAACAAGGGAGCTACCGGCCAATGACCTCCTAAAGTCGAGTCAATCAGCCCGTAAAATGTCCTCTTCTAGATTGCGCTAGAATCATCTAGAATCTAACATCTGATCAGCTGACGATGTGGATGCATATATAAGAGCGATCGAAGGTGCGTTTGCCTGAGAGCACTTTGACCATACCCCCCAACTTCATCGATCCATCTGTGACTCCCCACTTTGCACACCACTCGAGGCGACGGGATAAGATAAGGCATTCTCACGTGGTGAGCGGCGTCTATCAGTACTGCCGCGATTAGGACTGACGCTGACGTCTTCATCAAAGGTGTCCCATCACACTCGCTACTTAGCGTTCAGAAGCGCTCCCCGCTCCTTGTACCTAGAAGCCCGATCCTTCCATCTCACGCGTGTGACTCTACAATCGGTGAATATCTCCAATTTTGCTCGCAAAGTGAGTCTGTGCCTTACCGTGACTACAGATCATTATTCGCGATCCTTCATGGATAATCGTGGTGTTCCCCATGCTTCCAGAGGAGCTGTTTCGAGCAAATCCTCTCTCAAGATCAGGATCTCGGGAGCAAACCATCGTGCATGGCTTGAGAGCATCCGTCGAGTAAATAAACTCGGTGTTCATCCTTCGATAAAGGCTCCTGCCGTCGAAGGCACTTCACAGCGAAACCCTCTATCGATGTCTGTGACGAAGCGCGCATCCACCATTGTTCCCTCACAGGGTTGCAGTGTCGTTAGAGATGCCTTCAGAGTCGAGAATAATGTCATTACGATCAAAGTGTCGGATGGCGATGGCAGAGAATCACCACTTGACGAGTATGATCTCGAAGACGAGACGTTCTCAGTTTATAAAGTTGTTGGACTTGATGATGCTGCATCGGTGCACTGGCGAACAACCATTGGAAAGCTGTTGGCAGTCAATACCTTGGGGAGACCATTGCGTCGTATGTTTCTCTTTCCAGATACACTCGAGATTTAAAGCTGATTATCATTTCTTGGTCTAGCAAATGAGCCAAAGTGGAAGCTAGGAAGATTTCCCAAGGGCTACACTTTGTATGTTCACTTGGACGGAGAGATGTCAAACAAGCTCAATGCCAGACATGATTATTACCTTTATGGTAGGATTTTTCTTGCTTTATTTATCAATTAAATGACAAGGACACTCAAATATTCTGACCTCAGGATCTGCAACCTCGAAGGTGCCCTGCTTTCGATCCCCATATGAATTTGCCTTTCATGTGGAGTGGTTGATGAAAGGCATGCCTTTGAAGCCAAACAATCTTCCAGACTGTCGATGCACATATTGCAGTGGAGTCAAACAATTGGTAGTCACAAGAATGCTTAAAGGAACAGATGCTCAAAGCCAGAAGAATCATCATCATAAGGTTAGAAAACACAGGGAGTTTAAAGTTCCAGATGTGCCTGTTAGGATGAAAGATTATACCCACATGAATTCTGTATGGGACTCTGTTTGAAAGGTGTTTATATGTCTTAAGAATTTTCATGGAATTGATTCTGATTAAATTTCATAGATAATGCAGTTTGAAGGATTTTTTGACAGATGTACTTTTATATGAAGAGAACAAAGAACTGTGAATGCTTTTGTTGTTGTTGTAAATTTGATTTACAAGATTCTTGTTAAGACAATAATTTGAATCAAGCAGAAGTGCATGGGGTGAGATTCCGGAGCCTATTTAGGTAACCTTCGGTAGAAAATGCTTACTCAGCGAGTTTCTCCACCCTTTGTTGACCAGTATATAATCGCGTCGCGTAATTTTTTCTTCTTCCCTTCCCCCGCTGCCCCTTGAACGCAAACGAATCGTCTACGACCAATTTAATCGAAGCGAAAGAACCCTTTTGATATTCCCATCGCGCGCGTTTATCGCCTCATCGCACGAACATAACGAACCTCGACTCATTAGACACACATGGTGGAGGATCACGCGAAGCTGAGCGCAAACGACAAGGCAATGAGGACAACGATAACGACGATGGGTGGCCCATCGGCGCCCCCCGCCCCTGGCCCCACGTTCGTCGACCGCCGCGCTGCGATCCTCCGCATCAACCACCTTGGCCCCGGTGCATCAGCTTCCTCGTCCTCCGCCTCCACCGCTCGCCCCCGCGCGCGCGGTGCCTACCGCCAAAATCCTGCACGGGAGCAGGTACCGCCTCGCACGCGCTCAGAGCCGCCGAAAGAAACACCGCGGCGGCACGGCGGGTTCACGTGCTTGTCCCCGTACTACGAGGTGCGCGGGAACAAGATCACGCTGCGCGTGTCGGACGGGGACAGGACGAACGTGCCGCCTGCAGAGCCACACGTTGTGGGCACCGACGGGCGCGTGTGCTCCTTCGAGCGTGTGTGGCCGAGCGAGCGGCCGGCGAAGATGTGGAAGAGAAAGATCGGGCGCTATTTGGCGCGGGTGGTGTTCGAGAGGGGCCAGGAACGTGAGTGGCTCTCGTTGTGTGGTCTATTGACGTTTGTGGGGAAGAGGGCAGGAGCTTACTCGTCAGATTTCAGCGGGAGAGCACATCTGGGCGCTCTGGAAATGGCCGGAGGGGTATACGCTCTGGGTGAAGAAGACTAGCAAGCCAGGCGCAGACGAAGAACACGACGTCCGACGCGATTATTACCTGTATGGTACGCACCACCTAATGCGCGCCTCCTCTTTCCTGCCTTCGCCTGACCCCCTCCCACGCATCCTTCACAGGATCCTTGAGCCCGCGGTGCCGATACTTCAGCTCGCCGAAGGAGTTCGTGCTGCATGCCGAGTGGTTGATGAAGGGTATGCCGCGCGATGGGCGGAACGACCCCTTGTGCCGGTGTGAGTATTGCTCGGGGCGGTCGCAGACGGAGCTGAACGACACGATTCTGGACGTGAAGCATGCGTTCTTGCCAGCTGTGTCGGATAACGAAGATGGGGAAGAGGATGATTAGGGTCTTGTGTAGTTGTTGTATCGAAACCTGTTATAGTGCATGCGGGGACAACGAAGACCGACAATCTGACGGTATCCACGAAAGCGGCAGTGATGTGAGCAATCGAGACACGGTAAAAAAGTAGCAGCACCTCGTTTCGATCGAGGGACCTCAGGGTGTCCAGTAATATGGGCCCTGCGCGCTATACCAGCTGCGCCATGCTGCTTAAGATAACACAGGCGTTTGCACACTTCTGGCTGTTCACATGACTTGTATGCGTGACATTGTCATATCGTGTTTATTGAAGTCTGACTCCAAAGTGGATGGAGGGATTCACCTTACGAAGAGTTTCGCCCAGTAAAATGGTGGATATTGGTCCGTGACACAGCTATTCCCATCTTTAGACTTGTTCAGGGTAACAATGTACCGTTCGACTGCTGTGATCGGTTAACATGATTGTGCAAGCTTCACAAATTCGAAGAATGGGCATGCCTGTTGAGGATATTATTATAGCTAAACCAACGCCTTACAGTCATTTATTTAGGAACGAGATTAAAATGAGTTTCACTGGCGATGTCACGCTGAAATATTGACTCCCGCCTGCCGTGTGATCGCGGTCGCATCTTCGGGTTGCCTGGCGGTCTGGGCGCGCGCGTTGCAGTCGCTGCTCGTCGTGTGAGTGCGACGGCGGGTGCCAGCGGGTGCCTAGCGATGTGCGAAGGCATATGGCGCACTTATCGGAGGGTGTGGCCGTAGGCGTGCGCCATGCGTTCCTCGTCCCCGCATCTTGCGTCCGCGCCGCGTGCTGGTTAGTGCCCGGCCATAGAAGCAGCCAACCCTGCATATGGCCCCGTCGCCCTATATAAACCCCTGCTTCCCGATGCCTTCCCCAAGGCCCTCCCCGTCCTTCTCCCCCCCTCGTCCCCGTTCCCCCGCGAGCTCCAGCCATGCTCTCCGCTCTCCTCCTCGCCCTCGCCGCCTCTACCGTCTCCGTCTCCGCCGTTTCCAATGGCCGCGCCCACCCAAACACGCCGCCATTCCCCCTTCCTCCGATCGCGTCGCTCCCCGCGGAGAAGCACCTCGCTGCTTCCGCCCCCGTCAGCAAGTCCGGCGCGACCATCCCGCCCTATAACACGACCTACTACTTTGACCAGCTCATCGACCACACTAACCCCGGTCTTGGGACGTTCAAGCAGAGGTACTGGCACACGTGGGAGTTCTACGAGGAAGGCGGGTGATACTCATATATATGCACGTTCTGTGAGCTTATATGGTCATTTTGCAGGCGGACCTATCATCCTATCAACTCCTGGCGAGGCCAATGCCGCGCGTAGGTCCATTTACACGCGCATACATGCGCATTCACTGACGCCTACCCTCGCATACACCCCCGTGCACTCCTCGTACATGCATAGCCTACTTCCGCTACCTCACCAACGCGACCGTCAACGGCCTCCTCGCCCAGCAAGAGTCCGGCGCGACCGTCGTACTCGAGCATCGCTACTACGGCCTCTCCAACCCTTACCCTGACCTCTCCGTCGCGAGCCTCAAGTACCACACCATCCAGCAGGCGATCGAGGACCTCGAGTACTTTACGAAGAACGTGAACTTGCCGATGCCTGGCGGGAACAAGGTCAAGCCCGGTCAGGCGCCATGGGTGCTCATGGGCGGGAGCTATTCCGGTGAGTAGCGTGTTCGCGAGACGAATTTTGTGTGCTTATTCTCGTGGGGCTAGGCGCGTTGACTGCGTGGACGATGGTCAAGTGAGTGGACGTTTTGCTTGGACTTCGACGGTGCCACGGAAAGCCCTTCAAGGGGTGATTCATGCTGCAACATGGTGCATGCATGGAGAAGTGTCGGAGACCGACATATTTTCTCGCACGCCCCGGTTCTGTCCCCGGACTGAATCCATATTCCCGACGCGCGCTGTATATCCGCACGCGCGGGACTGTTTTTTGATCGCATTGATCGCATTGATCGACATTCTTCATTCCATTACCGGTTGTGACCACAACGCTGATGGGCGCCCATGTGCAGCAAACCGGACCTCTTCCAAGCTGGTTACGCGTCGTCCGCGGTCGTCGAGAGCATCGTGTACGTCCCTTCTTTCCAGCCATTCCCTCGCGGCTTGTCCCTTTCTGATCACCGTCTTTCCCCTTTCCATGTTCATCTCTTTTGCCAATCGCGCCCACACAGCGACTACTGGGGCTATTTCGAGCCTATCCGACAGTTCATGCCGAAGAACTGCTCTGCTGACGTGCAGGCCGTGATCGCGCACTTTGACAAGGTGTTCACAAGCGGAACGAGCGCAGAGCAAGCGGCGCTGAAGGAACAGTATGGCATGTCAGACGTGACGCACGCGGACGACGTCACTGGGGCGCGTACGTACCTCTATTCTTCTTTCTTCGGCTGTTGGAACCATTGTCGCGCAAATACTCATTTGGAACAACAGTGCGCAACAACTTGTGGGACTGGCAAGAGTTGTCACCGACGACGGGTGCTGGCGCGAAGTTTTGGGCATTCTGCGACGCGCTCGAGGTGAATGCGGCGGGCGTTAGCGCGCCTGCGAAGGGGTGGGGTGTGAAGCACGCCGTGGACGCATGGGGCGCATACTTCAAGAACACGTATCTGTCGACCCGTACGTGTCACTGCTTCTCTGTGCGCTCCTTGAAGTGAGACTGACGGGCGGCTGTTCGGTGCATGCGTGCTTTCGTTGATGCGAGTAGTGTGCGATGACCAGACTGCCGAGTGCGTGTACCATGCTCTTTATGTGAGGGGAGCGTTTTACTCACTCACTATGTCTTTGTTGTGATCAGGGAATGCTTGGGGACATAAACGCAAGCCAGTCGTACTGGACAGACGAATCGATCGATAATGCTGGGCGCTCGTGGACCTGGATCGTGTATGTGTCTGCTTTTTCGTACATGTGCACATACTAAATGGGGGTCTTCTGTGCGGATGCAGATGTAACGAGGTCGGATGGTTCCAGGACTCGGCGCCCAAGGGCTACCCCACCGTCGTCTCGCGCCTAGTGCACCCCTCTGCCGATGAGGTGCGTTCATCTCGATCTTGACTTACCGTCAGTTTTGCGCACTTTCTCACATGCCTGTATTTTTTTTTTCGTATGGGGTCGTTTTTGGTAAACAGAGGCAGTGCGTGCAGATGTTCCCCAAGGCGTTCAGCTCGCCGCCCGTGCCGAACGCCGCGAAGACGAACGCCGCGTATGACGGATGGAATTTGAAGGTCGACCACCTATTCTTCGCGAACGGACAGCGTGCGTATCCTCTTCCTTTTCTACCTCCATCGCTTCGACACACATCTCTCTTATTCATCGCCTGTATCCTGACCTCCTGTCCAACTTGCAGGCGACCCCTGGCGCGAGGCGACCGTCTCTGCGGACGGACTGCACGTCCCGAGCACTGCGAGCCAGCCGATCGCGGTGAGCGACGGGTTCCACTGCTCGGACCTGATCACGCGCGCGGGCACGGTCGACGCGACGGTCAAAAGCGTGCAGGACGCGGGCCTCAAGGCGAT